>APFE030669437.1:87486-119537 GCA_000404065.3 Pinus taeda | reverse complement strand
GCCAAGAGCATGGTACAGCAGAATAGATTCATATATATTGGATAATGAATTCGACAAGTGTGAAGGAGAACCCACTGTCTACATCAAAGAAAATGATGGTAAAATTTTAATTGTTGTCTTATATGTTGATGATGTTATTTTCACAGGTAATGATGATTAGCTCATTAAGAATTTTAAATCAATCATGAAAGAGGAATTTGAAATGACTGACATGGGTTTCTTGAGATACTTCTTAGGCATAGAAGTAGATCAAAATGAAAAAGGAATTTTTATTTCACAGGCAAGATATGTAAATCAAGTATTGAACAGATTTAACATGCAAGAATGTAAGGCAGCAATCACTCCCACAGTGATGGGATTAAAACTCAGCAGAGAGGACAGCAGCAAGGATTTTGATCCTAGTTTATACAAGAGTATTGTAGGCAGCCTTATGTATTTAACAGCAACTAGGCCCGATATTATGTATGATGTTAGTTTAATTTCCAGATTCATGGAGAGGCCCAAGGAGGCACATTGGCAAGCAGCAAAAAGAATTTTGAGATATGTCAAAGGTACCAAAATGTTTGGAATTTTATATAATGTCTCAGAACATTCAGATTTGGTTGGATACACAGATAGTGATTGGGCTGGAAGTGTTGATGATCGGAAGAGAACTTCCGGTTATGTTTTTCATATGGGTTCAGGAGCCATTTCATGGGCTTCTAAGAAGCAGTCCATTGTAGCATTGTCTACAGCAGAGGCTGAATATGTGGCAGCTACAGCAGCAGCATGTCAAGCAGTTTGGATGAGGAGGATGTTGAGGAGCTTAGGCCAAGAGCAGGCAAAAGTGACAGTGATCTTTTGCGACAATAGCTCAACTATTGCATTGTCAAAGAATTCAGTGTTTCATAAGAGAACGAAACACATTGATACAAGGTTTCACTACATCAGAGAATTGGTGAACAATGGAGAAATTGTCCTAGAACATTGCAGGACTCAAGAACAAGTTGCAGACATTTTGACAAAGCCACTAGATCAGAAAAGCTTTGAATTTTTGAGGAAGTGCCTGGGTATGACCGAATGCCCAGCAGTTGAAATTAAAGGGGAGTGTTGAAATTATAATTTCACTGCCCGCGCGAAGCAGCAGTCAACGGCGTGTCAAAACCACCCCGAAGCAAACCAGGAAACCAACGATAAGCCATCGCACCACCCTTCAGCGTAAAGTGGTTTCCGGACAAGAGGCTCCGATGAAATTTGGAGCAGCCACGTGGATTGCCGTGACATCATCCCCTGACATTTATCGGACGATAAATGTCGGTCAACTCACCCCATCCGATATGTGTCCGATTTGGTCCACCGTTTCTCCGTCGTTCGATTGCGAGGAAGGTGCATACGGGGTCTGACAACATTAAAATATTGCGTTGGGTAAAGTTCGGTCAAAGCAAGGTATCCGATATTCGTTCGATCAGCTCAAAGACTGTCCGCCGTCTGATCGTGAGGAAAGTACAAGGGCCTGCTAACCCATACCCTATGTTTAATGTTATGACATTTTTCCGGTAATGTTTTTAATGATTTTTTACGGCGCGTTAATACGAAGTATGGGCATAAAATATAATGTAAGTTTTTTTATTATTTCAAAATGTATGGTAAGAGCGTTGACTGTGTGTTAAGTGAGTTTTCACACAGAGTGGAGTTGTATCGTATTCGCAGCAGCGAATGGAAACCATAGAGTAAATATTGTATTGGAGGGGAGGAACGCACAAAAGTGCATGAATATTTTTGGGTTTGAAATGTAATGTTAAAGTAATGTAAAAACACAGTAGCAGCGTAAAGATTTTATTTTTGAGTTGTAATGTAATGAAAGAAAAGAATGCACAGCAGTGCAGGAGAAGGAGAAGTGAATGAAGAAAACGAGGAGGTAGTTCTGTTTCCAAAACCATGAATTGTTTCACACAGCAGTGAAAAGGTAAATGAGTAAATCCCTGTAATTTTTGTTTTCACACAGCAGTGAATGTAAATGAAATATTTACACACAGTGGTGTAAAATTTCAAAGGAGGAAGAGTATTTTTTGTTAAAATGTTTTGGTGAATCCCTCTGAGTAAAAGATGATGAATATGTAAGTGTTTTTGTTTAATGAATAGAAATCATTTTATGGTGGTGGAATACTTTGTTCGGTAATTTTTTTTAAAGACTCCTCTGTGCAAAAAGATCTTGGTGTAAAGAAAATAGAGCATTGCCTCTGTGTTTTATTTTGTGCTTTTGGGATTTTCCCCTTAAAAATCCCCAACAGTAAAGACTGAAAGATGGTCAGTTCTTCCAGAGTGTCCACAGGAGTTGAACAGGGATCTTACACCCCTCCCATGGCAAGGAAAATTGTATTTAGTAGATATTAATAGCTGGGTAAATATAGGCACCAATGATACTACCCAAGTCGTTCCCATGCACTTCGATTTTCAAAGGAACATGTGGGTAATTGGAGCAGAAGAGAACACAGCTTTTGCTCTGAGTTTCATGAGTTTCTTTCCCAGATATGAGTCTCCTAGATTTGAATTTCGAAGCGACCGAAAACTGGTTAGAGTGGATAACGGAAGATGTATGATAACCTCCAAGTCTGGTACACTGTATGCAATATCTCACGCCCCAGATAATGTGTACGATATGGGGGATTCTGATGAGTATCCCATTTGGAATATTTACTTCATTGATGACTTGACGCGTGGATGGAGGCAAATTAAGTGCCGGAAAAGTGAGCATACTCTCCAAGTTGATCCATTCAAACTCACGAATATGCGACGTGATCTTCCTCAAGGTGAATATCTACATATCAAAATGAACTGTTGGGAAATAAATGAGCACGATATATTGCTAGTTGTTCTACAATCTTTAAATTTGTTGGACGGTCTGTGGGCAAGGTATGCTTGGTGGATATTCAACAAGGAAGATGGTGTTAAAAGATGGTGTTAAAAATTATGGTCAGGAAGATTTGAGTAGGTCTGTTTTAGAAAATGTTTGGGATATTTCTCTTTTGAAATTTGAAAATTGACGTGGTAAATTTTAAAATTGATATATTTAATTTTTTTTTTATTTTTAAACTATTATATTTTTTTTATATATTATATATTACTTTTTATATATAATTATATATAATTATTAATTCATTTGTAATATTATAAAATTTCATAGTTTTTTAAGATATATTAGAAATATGTAAATTATAATAGAGAATATGTGTTTGTATTGTTTGAATAATGAGATAGCTAAAAATGCATTTATATAGAAATTTGTGTTAGGGAAAAATATTCAACACAATTACTTCTGTATTTTTGTAAGATTGAGATAGGACTAACAATATAAAACACTAGTAATGAATCTAATGGGAATATAAGTATTATTCATAATGATAATTCAACTAATTAATGTAACTTGGAGGGAGGAGCATCAAGTATGATGTACTAAAATTCAGCTTCAATTAAAATTCATTTAATACCCATGTGAATAGTAGATTATTTTCATTCAATTAAATCTTACATAATATGATTAATTCTTATGTGGAAGAGATAATCCATGCACTTTTTACCAATATTAGTGCCACAAAAAAATAAACATGTCACTAGAATACCATATGCCTTAAGTGGGGAAATAGAATGCTAAAGTAAATGAAGCCTATATGTTATTTAAAATAATAACTCTTTGTCCAATGATTCATGTATAATAAAGAATCCATGGAATAATGTCCATGAATAATGTATTAAAAAAATATTTATATGGTTAAGCATTATCATAGATAATTTATAAATGTATATAGAAAACTTTTCTATGAGAAGTCACCTTCTTGTTTCCAGGTAATATTAACTAAAGGTTAAACACAAATGATTGTCACTTTTTAGTTGGTCTTGTGAGACAATATGATGAAAACTTGGTGTGGGTCTTATAACTATATGTGTGACTATAAAGGATATTTTACATGTTGAGCATTTATGAATTTTTTTATACATCCCAATTGCTAGAATAGATGTAGAAATGGATTGTTGGTTTATGAATAAAGAGTGAGTGGTGATAATTTTCTAAGAACATAAGGTATAATAGTGTTTAAAACAAAATAGTGATGTATATGTTGCTTCCATGTGGCTTTGCCATGTGAATTCCATCTCATCTCCTAGGTTATATAAAATAAAATAGATGTATATAAAACAAGTGTGTTGTATATGGAACCTATATGTTTATATTTTCAAGAGTTTCAAAAAATGAATTGTTCTTTCTATATGCATAAATGACACAAAATTTAGAATGAGAACTCTTGATTCTCTCCCACATCAATATCTTTCTTATTACTACTAGTAATCAAATAATATTTCCTTCACATGTCCACAATTACTATGGTACATAACCTATAACCTATGGAAGCTAGAATGCAAAAGGTTAAGTTTAAAAGGGTTAGAAGAGAGTAGGAGGACTTACATAAAGAGTGGATGAACCCAAAAACAAGTTGAAGCATTCTTAAAAATGCACGAAGTGAATGCTTATGTGTTCTACATTAACAACATTTGTAGACAAATAATTAATGTAAAAGGGTGAGAAATAGATGAATTTCAAAGAGGAAACATATAACATAAAATTGATGATAGAGATTTATGTTTACATTTATTAAGTTATTATGTGTTTAAATGAGTTAGCAACAAACAAACTATGTCATTGATTGGATAAAAGGGATAACATTTTGAATTATACATGGAGTTGTCACAACTATGAATACACATTAACCTATTAGTATTTCTTATTTGAAGAAAAAAAATACAAATTGCAAATAAGAAGCATATGTTACTTATATACTTGTAATATTGCACCTAAAGAAACACTTCAAAGTATGCCTCAAAATATGACTTTATTTAGGTGAATTTTTGTCATAGTATTCTTTAACATAAAAATTTTATTGTTTTCCAATCTCGTTCATCCAATTATTTTCCATTTTACATTTTCTTTCACATGTGTAAACTACCAAATTGTGTTTTCTCCATGCCTCTTTAGAAATTAGTATTTTTATGATCCCTATTCATTTGATATTTTCTACAATGATCATATAGAAAATAGATACATATTGTTCTTGCAAAAAGTATTTATGGGCTAAATAATGTCAACTAATGTTAATCAAAGGAGAGTCCTATCCAACATGGCCACATTTATGCTTAGAGTCCTCTTGAATTTGTTGCTATGAAAGCATAGATTTGTTGGCATCCTTGCATTGAATTAGATTCCATGTTTTGGTTCTCAAAGAGCCTCTAGTCCTACTATTTTTTACCTAGCCATGGAAAATATTAATCTTAGTAGAACAAGAATGTTTCAAATTGAGATTCATATAGCCAATCGAGTGTCCTAAGTGTTCAATAAATGAGATTTTAAATTTTCTAATGTGTCATATTGGAATTCAAATCTCATTCGCCTTGCCCATATACCCTTGTTCCCTAGTAAAGGCAAACTCATTGAATTCTCACATAATCCACCTTTGGAAATTTATTATGAACCTTATGCCTTAAAAAATGATAAGGATCCAATAATTATAGTCCTCCTCAAGGAGGAAACCTCCTTTAAAATGAATATAAATTTACAAGAAAATATTTGATGATCATAAGCATAGGTATCCAAATCAATCTTAAGAAGGGATTATTTCATTCATTTGTGCATTCACCATATTGAAAATGGTTATATTTCTTATATTTCCCATGGTTTTAAAAATACGGAACCATAAGGGACTGCTTGAAAGGTATAGCTTAATAAAGGGGGGAAATTTAGATATTTCATGAGGAATAGTCCCTATGAGGGAGAAATAAGTTAAATATAAATTCTTTAAATTCTCATATTACTATTTTCATGAGGCAAAAGACCGATAAAGATGTTGATTGCAAGAGAGAGGTTAATAAAACTTACCATGTCACCAATCATCACGGGAATAATGACAGAATGAGATTTGTTTGAGACATATAAATATGACAACCTTCTAGCTTCCCAAACTCTTATGGAAACTATTTGTAAGAAAATTCACTCACATCCGTAACAAACAATTTTTGCGGTCACCTTGTTGTGTTGGAAGTGGGTTCATATGTTTCTTGAAAGACTATTTCGACAAAGGTCAAAGTATCTCAAATTAGTGAGGGTTCCAATCTCTATGTGTATGCTTTTAGTGAATAAAGTAACACCAATTCTAGCATCACCAATAAGAAAATAAATTCCAACTCTAGCACCATTTTCGTTGTCAAAATATTGGTACCCAAAAAAAACTATTGCATCTATGCGAGACCTTGGATGCCACTTATATAGTTCCCCCTCAATGTCTTTAGACCCCAAACATATCATGGAATGCTATCAACCAAAATATTGTTGGTTAGATTCAAAATCTCCAAATCCTTAATCTTCCAAAACTCTAAAGAAATGAATCCTTATTTTTCCATATTTGCAAGAGAGATATACTACAGAGTCACTTAACTCACCCTAGTCTACTCACACAAAAGATGAATGATTCTTACACTTTGGAAATATTCTAGTGTTGTAAAATTATTTTTTTAACTCATAAAAACACATTGAAATAAGACCTTTCATATTGTCTTGTTGATGTTAATATCACTAATATACACACCACTTTTATTAGAAATATATTTGTGTCGAGTAACTTGGAAGTTGTCATGACTTGATAAACTAAATCCTTAATGATATGTATGACAAAAGGCACCATCCAAATTTCTTCACCTAATACATAAACTCATAAATGTTGAAACATGAACTCTCTCTCTATATATAGTTGTGAATCATAATACTTGTTTAGTCAATTTATTGTTATCTAAACTGCTAGTATTAATTGTCAACCCGGGGCTCGTAAGCTGATGAAGTGAGGGTGTACTATATGTACTTAAGTAACTTTTCTTAGAGCTTTTGTTGTTTTAGGGGGGTTATTTATGATTGACTTATCTTCCTAAAATGGAATTATGATTATAGACAAATGAGTGCAAGTGTGTGAAAGTGATTTCTATATGAGTGAAAGTGTGTGTGATGGTGGTTTCTAGTTGCTTGCCGAACTTGTAAGAGAAGAGAACTTAAATCAAAATGACTTGTAAGTAAATGGCTTGAAAGTAAATGACTTGAAAGTAAATGACCACAATCTAATGACATTAGTCTCTATCCATACTGCTGAAAATAAAAGAAATAAGAAAATCACTTCAAGGATTGATATTAATGATAATCTCCTTCTAACTTTCTGTTTATGCTGCGTATTTGCCCAAAACACGATGAGAAGGGAGCTGAAAACAAATCCAAGAATTGATAAAAATCCTAATCTATTTTAATTGACAAATTGTAATACTACTAGACCTTTTTCAACATAGTAAGCAAGTAGAAAAAGTGTTAGTATCACAAGCCAAATCTACTCAAATACAAGCTGTACTTAATCAATATTCTGTTCTCTTGAAAGATAAGCTATTCATGATAAAGAGAGCATAAACTAGTGAGCATCCAACTTGTAAAACTATGCTAAAGCTAATCTAGGAAAAACAGAGCAAAGAGGGCAGCATAATGAATAAGACAACTGCAACTACCATTAGACATTAAAGCAAATGCACACACAAATCCCGGGCTAAAAGAAATCTGCAAGAAAATAACACTGATCAGTTTAAAAGAAGGGAAAACAAATAAAGGAAACTATACATGCTTAAGGAAATGAACAAGTAAAGGAAATGCTACTGCACATAAAATACTTTACAGTGGCACAAATGAGCAGGGGCCCTCTGTCCATTCAGCCACAAAGAAAACTCAGAGATCTGGAAACTTCAAGACAATGCTATGTCTACTTCTTCATTGCAGAAAATTCATAAAACAGAGTGCTAGAATAGCACTTAAAACAGAGTTTGGAATGCTTGAAAATATAACACAGGTTTATCAAAAATACAACTGATAAAAAGCTCTATAAGCGTACACAGACGCAGCTATTTATAGAAGTTTCTAAGGTAGCTTATCCGTGCAACTAAATGACTGAAAAGTAAATGACTGTTATGCGTTTTCAGGTTTCCTTGGCACTTCATGCGGCTGCGTGGACGAAGTGATGGTTCTGTCGTCATGGGCAATAAATCCCAGGTTGGATCACGTCCCCTCCATCTGTAGAATGTGGACAAATCACCGTTTAGGATGACGTGACCAAGCAGCTCACAATCACCGTTAAACAGCCTTGAGTTGACCGTGACTTGCCAGCTTTGACCGTGGATAAAGATGACGTGGATGGCTGGAAAAATGGGACAGGAACCTCGAGCACGTTGACACCTAAGTGCTCATGTGGCTCATCTGGCAAACCGACACGTGGAGCATTGCGTTTAACAAAAAGGCTGCAGGATCTTCAGATAGCTACAGGATCATCAGATAGCTGCGGGATCATCAGATAGTTGCGGGATTCCTGCAAGTAAGTCAAAATCTAAACAAATAGTCATTCATTAGCAAAACTTACTTAATCATGCTTAAGAACACCTAATGTAATGATCTGGGTTGTTTTATGGTGAAAATGAGGCAAAAGATAAGGAAAGATAAGGGAAGATTGAGGAAAACGGTAGATAAGTAAGTGTAAAGTAGAGGCTCTACAATAACATGGGAAAAACCATCATGCATAAAACTATGTGCAAAACCATGGGTGGGTCTGCCTGTTTTTTTTATCGAGATTTGGGGGGCCTATCACCCCCCTACAAATCCCCCGAGTAGGGGGGGATGTTACTCCCCCTGTGACCCCCACGTTTCACCCAACGAAACGTAGCAACACATGGGGATAGTTGTGCAAAGAATATAACACATACCTAAAATTATCCCACTTGTTATTTTATTTACACATAGGGGGCCACATGAGTACATAGTCATCAATCCAGGCCTACACCGATCATTGTTTATATACAAAAAAAAACTTCTTAGTGCTCATAGAGTTTGTAGATACATCTACAACATTATTCAAAGTGTCAACCTTTACCAACAACATCTTTTTGTCTTCAACCATACCCCTCACAAAGTGATACTAAACATCAATATGCTTTATCCTTGAATGATAAATATGGTTCCTTTCCAAGAAAATTGTACTTTGGTTGTCACAACCTATCCTTATAGCTTGATGTACCAACCTCGTACCTAAACAAAATATTTGTAACCAAATTTATTCCTTGTTTGTATGAGTGGCTGCCATGTATTCAAACTTTGTAGTTGAAATTACCACTACATACGTCTCTTTCTCATCGAATTGACTGATCCTCCAAATTGGTTAAACACATACCCACTTGTAGATCTTCTATGATCCAAACTTCTAGCCCAACCTGCATAAAAAAAGCCACATATGTCCAACACTCTACACAATCTTGGTCTTCATTGGTAGCACAAACCATAATGACTAGTGCCACACAGATACCTAAAAACCAACTTTATTGTTGTCCAATGCTCCTTCCTTGGTTTTGACATAAACCTACTCAACACTCCCATTGCAAATGTAATGTCTTGTCTCATACAGATCATTATATACATCAAGCTACCAATCACACTCACATATGGAACCTAAGACATGTCCTCTTCCTCTTCCTATGCCTTGGGATGCTATTTGTAGATAAATTTACACCTACGAAAATAAGAACCTTCACCAATTTACTATCCTGCATATTAAACCTCTGCAATATTGTCTCAACATACTTCCTCTAGTTTAACTAGAGCTTCCTCTTTTCTCAATCTCGTTTAATTTCCATCCCCAAAATTAATTTTGTGACACCAATATCCTTCATGTCAAATTTAGAGGACAATTGAGTCTTTACATCCTAGATAATTTCCATGTCATTTTCAATCAACAAAGTATAATCTACATACAAGACCAAATAAATAACACGATCACCAATTAATTTAAAATACACACAGTGATCCACTTTACTCCTTGTGAATCCAAGTCCCTCGATATATGTATCAAAAGTTTGATACCACAACCTTGGTGACTGCTTTAACCCATACTAACTTTTTTAACCTACATATCAGTTCTCTCTTACCCTTGATTGCAAATCCTTCTTGTTTCGTCATGTAGACCTCTTCTTTCAGATCACCAAAATCAATTCATGACACTTGAGAATAACATTTTTCTACCGACCAAACTTTTCATTTCTCCACTTTTCCTTTTGCATTCACTTGTTGAGAAATGACAACAATAAATTCCAATTTAATTTGTCCTTGAATTAAAATCGAATTCTATTCTCATAGCAACTTGTAAATAGTTAGTTAAGTTTAATTAACTTAATTAGTTTAGGAATTTCGAGTTGGAAGTATTTATGTAGTCATGTATATGTTCTCCCTAAGTTTTAGGGGTCCAGTATGAGTTTAAATTGAGTTGGAAATTAGATCACTCAATTTACTATGTTATGTTCAGTCAAACTAGTTCCTAACTGTTTGTGGAACTAATATATGACTTGTTAGCCCCTCATGTGCAGTGCTTCTATTTTTAGCAGAAATGTCCCCTGTTTTAGCTCCGACGACCATTTCTCCTCTTGCTCCGCTTTGGCCATAAGCTTGACTTCAAAACTATTACTCTCACATCTATAATTGCATTGGGTTCTGATCCAAATGGATCCAAATACGCTCTTTAAGTCTTCAAAATCTCATAAAATCATGCGAAAGATCAAAACAATCACATGAGAAGAGCCCTTAGAATGACAGAGAAACACTATCGAGAGGCCAAAGACACATAAAAATAGTGAAAAATAGAGTATCGGAGGCATAAACAAGTGAAGGCACAATAGCCATCAGATCTGGTCGATCAATGGTCCAGCTCTGATTGACAGAATCACAATCGGCCAACACAACAGAGCGTTCACCAAATGGCTTGGGGTTATTGCGATATGTGATTGTGATTAATCACATTGGATCTTCATAGAGGAGCGGGATATATATATATATATATATATATATACTATATATATATATATATATATATATTATATATATATATGTGATTTGCCGAACCCGATGGCTATATAAACATTATTGCATAGATTTTGAGATCTATCGAAAGACGTGTTTTAATGTATTTTCACATGTTTCGTTATTTAATGAAATAAAAAGAAACAACACCGATGTGATAAGACCCAGACCTGAAAGGGTTCATGAAGGGAAATATATAAGATTTGAAGTCTGAAGGGAGCCAATTTTCACGATTTTTAATGTATTTTTAAAATACAAAGGAGCAAGGCCAAAATGACTTGCGATAGCGATGAGGATGGACCCGATAGAGGAATAGATCGTGTTTAAGGACTTTTGAAGTCCGGAATGAACAAATTTTTGGCCCAATTTCACAGTGTTGTAGCATTTCTCTGTGTAAAACAGAAAACAATCATTTTTGGTATTCAAAAGGATTTCAAAGGCTCGAAGACCCATTCCATTACAATACAGGTGGCCACCATCCTTAGAATCATTTAGCAATGATTGCTAATGCTTAGAAAGAGGTCTGAGCGGACAGAGGACCGAGAGACGGAAAGCCGAAAAAGGGAAAAAGCCACAACACGATGCAGCCGAACCAACATAAGTGATCATGGAGCATCGCTGGCATGAGCGAGCTACCTGACAGCGCGACAAAATTACCATAATTTGGTTACTGTGTTGTTAGAAAAAGAGACCTCTAGCTCATGTCTGTCTAATCATGGCATTAAGTAGTTAGAAGCTAGAGGGGATAGATTAAGACACCTCGAGCCTCAGAGAGCTCGAGAGCATTGTAAAAAGCCTATAAATGGCTGAAATTTAGAAGTATCAAGGGTTCAACTTTTGGAGACTGTAGAGACTCTGCTCCTCTCAGTGTCTCATCTTCATTCCAGTAATAGAAGCTTCTTTTGCTGTTATATGTTCAATCGCCAACTTTCCTTCTGTTCTAAGCTTCCACTTGAATGGGTTATTCATGTTTTCTTCTCTATCGAATGCCAGATACTTGTCATCTTATCTTTGTGTTGATAAATTAGATGTGTAAGCTTCATTTACTTTATGTAGCTAGCCATTCATATGTGTTTATGTATGTATCTGTTGGCACAGTTAAGATTCTCCATCAATTTATTGAATCTATAAACTATTGAGCATTGGTGGAGCCCTGATTACTCAAAGGACTTTCATATATTCTCATTTGCTTCCAAGGACACTATAGTAGGTGTACTGTTACAGAAGAACGGTTGAAAGCCTTGTCAAGCTAAGGGTGTTCATGCATGTTTTGAGTGAAAATAGAGTTGAAACAGTCATCTGACTTGCTCCACACCCCAATCCATTCCAATAGTTTAGAGAATGATATTGAAGATTTATATGTTTCCAGGCATCTCTGAGCTACAACCTAGGAGATCTTCCTGGAGTGCTAACATAATTGGCGCGGTTGCCAAGGAGAGGAGGCTGAAGCTCAGCTTCCTTGGGGGACGACACAGATCCAACTTTGATGATAGACAAATTCTGCACATTTTTCGGTTGTAATCATCTATCTGGCGACTCTATTGGAGGACAAACCTCTTGGTGACTCCACTCTATAGTGTTGGCTCAGTTTGTGAGGCATACTAGGAGAAATCCTCAGAAGCCACTAACTGACTCAGTACTTGACCCTGAAAAAATCATCAAAGAGAGAAAGACATTGCAGAAAGGAGCATCAGGTTCAGGTATTTCTAAACAATATTCTATATCTCTTCAAGAAAATTCTGTAATAGAACAAATACATGTTGAGATTATAAAATCTAATACTAGTAGTGAAGAAAAAATCTTAGAGATTCATAGAGCTCCTTATTCTTTAGGCTTGTCTTTCGTTGTAAGCCCAAAGGAAGCTTCTCCTTCTATCCATCATACTCCTTTAGTCTTATCAGTCACTCCTCAACCCTCTGTCATTCAGACTTCCAGTACTCTTATAGCCACCACGGCTATGGCAGGACCACAAGCACCTACCAAAATGGAAAGAATCATAGTTGCTAGGTATGGACCTCTAGTACTTTCCACTCCTTTGAATGCCATGCCTACTGGAGAATATCAAAAGTATAGGCCTAAGTTCACTGGGACTGAAGGTGTTACAACTGAGGAACATCTTGAATCATTCTATAGCTATGTTGATAGCATGGACATTAGTGAAGATGATGTATGGATGAGGGTCTTTGTCCAAAGTCTAGATGGAGAGGCTAGAAAATGGTTAAGAGAACTGACCCTAAGGTCTATAGCAAATATTTAGGCTTTAGATGATGCATTCCTGAAGAATTGGGGGGATAAGAAGGATCTACTCTACTACCACATTGAGTTTGGGAACTTAAAGAGGGAAAATGGTGAGTTTTTGTTTGATTTTAATAAAAGGTTTAACTGCATGTATAACAAGATACCAACTAAAGTAAAACCCACCACTACCTCTACTAAACTTACCTATGCCAGTGCCTTTGATTCTGACTTCTGTCTACCGTTGAGGGAGAGACGATGTGCTACCTTGGCTGATATGCAGGAGGAAACCTTGGAAGTAGAATCGAACATCATGGCTGCAGAGAAGTTCAAGGGGAATGTTGATAGAAGGAGAAAGAGGGGCGAACCTTCATCATCTTCAGATCCCAAGATAGATAAAATGATCAAGATGATAAAGTCATTAGCCTTTGAAATCTCCAAATTAAAGGTTGAGCAGCACCTTGGGAAAGGAAGAGTTCCTAATACCTTTGCTCTTAGAAATCCAAATCCATATAGAAGAGCTAATGAGCAGTTGTAGATTCTGCAAAGAAGAAAATATGCCAATGAAGACCAAAGGGTAAAGACCCCTTTCCAGAATGTAGTCATGGAAGAAGAGTAGTTTGAAGAAGATGATGATATCCATTGTTTGGAAGACAAAGGAAGTGCCTCTTTTTTGACCTCAACTGCTTATGAAAAGTCATTATTCAATGACCAGATCAGCCAAGAGTGGGATGGTGGAGCTATTCTGCAAACTGCTGATCAACACAGTTATAATATGAGGTCGAAGATGAATAATTCCAAGGAAACTCCTGTTCAGAGAGATGATGTTCGTGCAATACAACAAGCTAATAAGCAGAAACAACCGGCAATTGATCCTATCATCCTCAAAGCTCCAACTCACGAGGCAAGAGGCATTAACAAGTCTCCTTATCTTTTCAGTTTTGAATTAGAAATTCAGAAGCTAAGCATACCTATACCTCTGATTGAATTAGTGAAAAATGAGTCTTTCAAAAGATCTATCGTCAAGGCCCTTGAGCCTAAAGCCATCCAAGCCTCCACTAACTATGTAAAATTGCAAGATGAAAAACCGACTGTTGTTTTGAGCCCAATGATTGAAAATTTTGATGACAACTCCCCATCATTCTATGTCTCTTTGACTATTCATGACAAAATCCTTCAAAAATGCCTTCTAGACATAGGAGCTAGCCATAATCTAATGCCTAAGGCTGTCATGGATGAGTTGTGTCTTAACATTACCAAGTCTTATCATGACTTGTTTTCTTTTGACTCTAGAAAAGTGAAATGTTTGGGATTAATCAAATACCTAGCCATCACCTTGTCTTAGCTGCCCATGAGGAACATGGTGATGAATATTTTGGTAACAGACATACCCCCCAAGTTTGGCATGTTGCTCTCCAGAGGTTGGATCAATATATTAGGTGGAACATTGCAAAATGATTTGTCCTATGCTACTATCCCAATCTTTGGAGGTGAGAGTAGGAGATTATATAGAGATGCTCAGTTGGCTTATATCATCAGTGATGAAAGGAATCCCACTAAAATCCCATCTATGCTGCCGACACTGATTTTGGAGCCTGTATTATTCAAATTGAAGAATCCCAGTTGGCCTCCATGCAGTTTAAGAAACCGGTTTGCCAGATCATAGAGGAAGAAGACCCACAAATTTGGGACATGTTATTTGATGGAGCTTGCTCTAAGGAAGCTGCAGGGGCAGGTATAGTCCTTGTGTCCCCCACACAAGAATGCATTCATTTATCCTTCAAGTTAACTTTTCAGGTCACAAATAACATAGTAGAGTATGAAGCCTTGATATTGGGCTTAAACACTACTAAAGAAATGGGCATCAAAGGTCTAAAGGTGTTTGGAGATGCAGAGCTTATCATTCAACAGGTCAACAAAACATTCCAAGCAAAGCATCCAAGGTTGAAAGCATATAGAGATGAGGTATGGAATCTCAAGGGATCCTTCAATATTTTCATCATTTCTTATGCCCCGAGAATGAAGAACTAGCTTGTTGATTCCCTTGTTGTGTCTGCTAGCACGTTTATTCCTCCTTTGCCTCCTAAATTGACTTATGAAGTTCAGGTGAAATATAGACCATCTCTCCTTGAAAATGTTAAACACTGGAAAGTTTTTGAAGATGATGATGAAATTATTAGGTTTTTACAAGTCGTTGATGAATTTTTTGAAATGCATATCGACCAAGAAAATGAAACCAGTCCAGGCTAAAGGACGAGATTGGGCAGGATAACATTGTTCAACTGCCTAATAACCATATACCCAAAGGATTGGTGCCCCTATAGAATCTATTTGATCATAATGATGTACCTTATAAGCCTGCCAAAAAAGAAAATGAGTTTGCTATTCATAAACATAATGTAGGGAGTCCAGCCCATCCAAATTACATAAATATGTCCACTCACTTATCTTCTACCCAAAGTTCTGAGTATTGCACCTTGATGAAACAATTTGCTGATATTTTTGCTTGGGAGTACAATGAGCTTAAGACCTATGACACCAACATCATTCAGCATCAAATTCCATTGGAGAAGAAAACCATCCCTTTTAAGCAGAAATTAAGACCTATCAACCCTCTCTTATTGCCTTTGATTGAAAAGGAAATCAAGAAGCTATTGGATTCCAAGATCATAGTTTCCCTAAGGTATTCAAAGTGGATAGCTAACCTTGTGGTAGTAAGAAAGAAGAATGGAGAAATTAGGATTTGTGTTGACTTCAGGAATCTAAACAAATGCTCTTAAAAAGACAACTGCCCCCTGCTTATGATGGAACACTTGCTACAAAAAGTTTCAGCGGCTAGAGTCATGTCTTTCTTAGATGGGTTTTCAGGTTACAATCAGATTGTTGTACATCCAAAGATTAGGAAAAGACCACCTTCACTACTCCTTGGGGCACTTTCATGTACTCTAAGATGCCTTTTGGACTGAGAATGCTAGGGCTACTTTTCAGAGGGCCATGAACATAGCCTTTGTGGGAGAGAAGGGCAAGTTTGTCCTTATTTACCTTGATGACATAACGGTTTTTTCCAGTAGTCATAAGAACCATTTGCAACATTTGAAGAAGGTGTTTCTAAAATGCAGACGGTTTGGAATTTCTGTGAACCCAAAGAAGTCGTAGTTTTCTCTAGAAGAAGGCAAACTTCTGGGACATATTGTTTCTGCTAAAGGTGTGAAGATTGATCCAGAAAGAGTTCAAGAAATTCAGACATTATCCATCCCAAGGTCAAAAAGGGACATTCAATTGTTCCTAGGAAAGATTAACTTTGTGAGGAGGTTTATTCCAAACTTTACAGAGCTAGTGAATCACATCACTTCCATGGTGAAGAAATGATCAGAAATAAAATGGACAGATGGTGCAAGAAGCTATTTTGAAGCCATCAAACAAGCTATGATGGAAGCTGCCACTCTAATCAGCCCAGATTATACCAGGGAGTTTTATATCTTCTCTTTTGCCTCTTATGATACACTTGCAGTAGTTTTATTGCAAAAAAACGATGAAGGCATAGAACACCCTGTGGCATTTTTCAGCGAAACTCTGAGGGACGTTGAACTAAGGTATGACCTTATTGAAAAACAAGGTTATTCTCTCATAAAATCTTTAAAGGCATTCATAATTTATATTATGCATTCCAAAGTGGTTGTGTATGTACCTTCAACCTCAGTAAAAGATATCCTAACTCAGCCAGATATTGATGGAAATAGAGCTAAATGGATTGCAAAATTCATAGAGTTCAACATAGAGGTGAATCACACCAAGCTTGTCAAAGGCTAGGGCTTGGCTAAGCTTATGGTTGAGGAAAATTTCAGTTTGTTAGACATCAATTGGATGGGTTCAAATTCAGGTGGTGAGCGGATAGAGGAAGCAGCAGAAGAGCAAGAGAAGAATCAGCCTTTGGCTGAAAATCTAGCCACCTGTGAATGGTATTCCAATGTAGTTCATTTTTTGCAGAAGTTAGAAGTCCCTCCAGGGCTTAGCTCGAGTCAAGCCTGGGCCATTAAGCTCAGATCAATGAAATTCTGCATTAATAAAAACTTGCTTTACTAGAAAGACCCGTCAGGGATCCTCTTGAGATGTCTAGACAAAGGACAATCTGTGGAAGTCACACACTAGTTCCATTCTAGCATTTGCGGAGGGCATCATTATTGGAAAACCACGACCCACAAGATAGTGAGAACTGGGTATTATTAGCCTACTTTTTTCTCTGATGCGTTTTCTTTTGTGAAGTCTTGTGACAAATTCCAGAGGTTTGCAGGAAGACAACAACTAAAATCTCTGCCCTTGAAGCCAGTACACATCAATGGTCCCTTCCAGCAGTGGGGCTTGGACTTCATATGTGAGATCAATCCACATTCTACTGGCCATCACAAATGGATCTTGGTAGCCATTGATTATTTCACCTAATGGATTGAGGCCGTACCACTAAAAATGATAATCATCAGGTTATCATGAATTTCTTGAATGAGAATATTTTCACTAGATTTGGTTGCCCAACCAAATTAGCCATTGATAATGCAACAACTTTCAGGGCAAAATAATTGGTGGACATGTGTGAATCCATAGGAATTCAATTGGTGCATTCTACCTCATATTATTCTCAAGGCAATGGCCTGGTAGAATCATCTAACAAGAGTCTTGTAAGGCTAATCAAAAAACTGTTGGAGCACAATAAAAAGAACTGGTATTCCAAATTGAAGTTTGCACTATGCGCTGATAGAGTTACCAACAAGAAGTCCATAGGAAATTCTCCATTTAAATTGGTTTATAGCGGTGATGCTGTTTTTCCTATCCAACTGATTCTCCCTGTGGATAAATTCTTATAATAAGAACATGATGAAGAGAATGACATAGCGAGGAGAACGAGTAACTTGGTTGAATTACAGAAGATTAGAGAACAACTTGTTGAGAAGTTAATAATTCATCGGAAGAAGATCAAAGAAACCTTTGATAGAAAGGCAAAAATGGACAGTTTTCAGGTTGGTGACTGGGTCCTCAAATGGGATGCATTGAAGGAAAAGAAGGGAAACCATGGTAAATTTGATGCCCTATGGATAGAACCATTTGTCATTGCTCAAGTTCAAATGAACAATACTTTCATTCTGCACAATTTAGAGGGGGAACATGTTTTTGATGGCCTAGTCAATGGGCGATTTTTGAAACTTTACTTCATATGAGGCTTTAAGGCCTTAATGTTGTAATAGGTTTTTTCAGTTTTTGTTTTCTATGCAAATAAACTCCATGCCCAATGGAACACCATGAAATAAGTTTGTTTTGGTTGTTATTGGAAACGCAATAGTCTGCAGTTCTTGAAACCTCACAGGGAGTCTTTCATTCCCATAAGGAGCCAGTGTTAGCACCTGAGGTGCAGTATTGCTATTTTTAGCAGAAATATCCCTTGTTTTAGCTCTGACGGCCACGTCTCCTCTTGCTCCGCTTTGGCCATAAGCGAGATTTCAAAAATATTACTCTCGCATCTATAATTGCATCGGGTCTTGATCCAAATGGATCCAAATATGCTCTCTAAGTCTTCAAAATCTCATAAAATGATGCCAAAGATCAAAACAATCGCATGAGAAGAGCCCTTAGAATGGTAGAGAAACACTATCAGGAGGCCAAAAACACGTAAAAACAGTGAAAAACAGAGTATCAGAGGCATAAACAAGTGAAGGTGCAATAGCCGTCAGATCTGGTCGATCAATAGTCCAGATCTGATCGGCAGAATCGCAATTGGCCAACACAACAGAGCACTCACCAAATGGCCCGGGGTTATCGCGATGGCTATATAAACATTATTGCATAGATTTTGAGATCCGCCGAAAGGCGTTTTTTTATGTATTTTCACATATTTTGTTATTTAACGAAATACAAAGAAACAATGCCAATGGGATAAAACCCAGACCCGAAAGGGTTCGTGAAGGGAAATACACAATATTTGAAGTTCGGAGGGAGCCAATTTTCATGTTATTTTCACGATCTTTAATGTAATGTTAAAATTCAAAGGAGCAAGGCCAAAGCGACTTGCGATAGCGATAAGGACGGACCTGATAGAGGAATAGACCGTGTTTAAGAACTTTTGAAGTCTGGAATGAACAAAGTTTTGGCGGAATTTCACAGTGTTGCAGCGTTTCTCTGTGTAAAACATAAAAAGTCATTTTTGGTATTCGAAAGGATTTCAAAGGCCTGAAGACCCATTCCGTTACAGTACAGGTGGCCACCATCCTTAGAAGCGTTTAGCAATGATTGCTAATGCTTAGAAAGAGGTTTGAGCAGACATAGGATCGGGATACAAAAATTCGAAAAAGGGAAAAAGCCACAGCACGATGCAGCTGAACCAACAGAAGTGATCATGGAGCATCACTGGCATGAGCGAGCTACCTGACAACGCAGTAAAATTACCAGAATTTGGTTACTGTGTTGTTATAAAAAGATACCTCTAGCTCATGTCTGTCTAATCATGGCATCAAGCAGTTAGAAGCCATAGGGGATAGATTAAGACACCTCGAGCCTTAGAGAGCTCGAGAGCATTGCAAAAAGCTTATAAATGGCTGAAAGTTAGATCAAGGGTTCAACTTTTGAAGACTATGGATACTCTGCTCCTCTTAGCGTCTCATCTTCATTCTAGTAATACAAGCTTCTTTTGTTGTTATATGTTCAATCGCCATCTTTCCCTCTGTTCTAAGCTTGCACTTGAATGGGTTATTCATGTTTTATTCTCTGTCAAATGCTAGATAACTTGCATCTTATCTCTGCGTTGATAAATTAGATTTGTAAGCTTCATTTACTTTCTATAGCTAGCCATTCATATGTGTTTATGTATGTATCTGCCAGTATAGTCAGGATTCTCCATCTATTCATTGAATCTATAAACTATTGAGCATTGGTGGTTGAAAGCCTTGTCAAGCTGAGGGTGTTCATGCATGTTTTGAGTGAAAATAGAGTTGAAACAATTATCTGACTTGATCCAAACCCCAATCCATTCCAATAGTTCAGAGAATGATATTGAAGATTTATATGTTTCCAAGCATCTCCGAGCTACAACCTAGGAGAGCTTCCTGGAGTGCTAACAGGACTAATAGTCAGTTGGTGCACTAGTGCATCCACTAGTTCTACTCCAACTAACTGAAGATTCCCTCATGAGAAACTCATGCATCTTAGTTCAGAGAAAGACCCGGTTGATACTAGAGTGCAGGGACAGTGTCCTATTAGTTGTGTGATTTACTGAGTTGTATAGATCATGCATGTAATCAAAGATTGATCCTATGTTTGGATTGTGTAATTTTGGAAGCATGAATTCCCTTTAAATATGAGCTATTCATCCTAGGAATTACACAAGAAATTAGGGGCTTGGAGAGTTGCAAAATTGGCTGTGTGTTGGCCAAGAGCTTGCTTGTGAGTAAAGGGAGTAGAACATACTTGTGCGGAATTGTTCTAGTGAGAACAAGCTTTGTATCTTCACTCATATTTATGATTTAATGAAATATAGATAGGCAGGGTTTTGAGCTGTGGTTTTCTCCAATAAAACTTATTGTGTTATGTGCCATTTATTTGTCTTCTTCTTGTTCATATTGTTTTCATCGATCTCTTGGCTTCCGATGGTTGAAAGTAGAAGTAGATTCTTGTTTTGTGCTTTAGTACATTGCATGAGCGTGTGAATCTACAAGATTTTCTACATGGTATCGACACTGAGAACAATATATTAAGGGAGATTTCAAAGTTTTTCGTTTTTGGTCATAGGTGAAATTTGAATTTTCAATACATACTTCAGCATCGACATATGGCGTTCTACAGTTTGCAGCTCGAGTATGCCTTGGAAGGCAAGTCAAATTTTATAGCATGGAGGGACAAAATGGAATCTGTGTGAGAGGATAATAGCTTGAAGGAATTTGTTGATCAAGAAATTCCTAAGCCAACAACATTTGATGCACAAAATTTGGCTGAATGAAAGAAGTGTGTGGCGAAGGTGAGGTGGATAATCCTTGAGGAAGTTTGAGATCACATTGTCTCAAGTCTCCATGGAAAGGAAACTCTGTATGCTATGTGGAAAACATTGAAAGACTTGTATAAGAATAATAGTGACCAAAGGAAATCAGCATTAAAGGACAAACTTCAAAAAATCAAAATGGAGAAAGGCGAGACTATTCCAAAATACTTGACCAAGTTCACTCAATGTCATGATGAACTTGGAAGTGTTGGAATCACGATTGTCGAGGATGATATGGTGAGTCATCCTCTTCTAGGACTCCCAAAGAGTTGGCATAATTTTCAAGGCTCTATCAATGGTTGGGAGAAGTTGTTGAATTGGGAACGACTGTGGTCAGATTTGATGTAGGAGGAGATCAGGAGGAACACCAGGGATGGCTCTTCATTAAAGATTGATGATGAAGAGAACTGTGCCTTATCGATTAAGGCGAAGAAGGGGAAAGGGAAAGATTCCCATTCCAAATTGGATTCTTATCATGGATGTAAGAAGAAATACATGATGAAAGTTAAGTGCTTTCATTGTCATGAGCTGGGCCATTTTGCTACAAATTGTCCACTCAAGAAGTCCAAGAAGAAGTCCTCATCAGGAGCGACGGGTGAGGCTTTGGCCTCTCAATTCGAATTGGAATTTTCCCTCATTGCATGCATGGTGTCATCAATGATGAGAAGTGTATGGCACTTAGACAATGGAGCTTAATTCCACATAAATGGCGACAAAGAGTTATTTAGTGACCTGGAAGAGAAAAATATCTAGATGCATATTGAGATGGGTGACGATGGGAAGTATAGTGTTACTGGATTGGGCACGATTAGTTTTTAGAGGGAGAATGGGGCTCCACTCACCTTGAAGAATGTTATGTATGTTCTCGGGCTGAAGAAGAACTTGATATCCATTGCCATGCTTGAGGATAGAGGCTATGATGTGATCTTCTTGAAAGGAAAGGCGTTCCTTCGACACATAGCCACAGGTCAAGTAAAGAAGATAGGGACTCAGGTGAAGAATCTCTATAATATGGAGATAGAGGAGTGTGATGTTTTGAGCACAAAAGAAGAAAGAGTGCAAAGTCGAGACATTGGCGAGTTGTGGCACAGGAGATTAGGCCACTTGCATCAGGGGTCTTTGAAGATATTGCAGCAAATGTCTACCAGTCTTCCTAAAGGTATGCTTGAGCAAGTTAATACAGGCAAGGGGTGTACTTTGGGAAAATACACCAAGTCTTCCTTTCACGACAGAAACAGTCGAGTAGAGGCTATTCTAGAGCGAGTCCATTCAGATGTGTGTGGACCATTCTCGGTAACATCCATGACCAAACACATGTATTATGTTATATTTGTTGATGACTATTCTCATAAATGTTGGATATTTTTCATGCAAAAAAAGGATCAAACTTTCAAAAAGTTTTGTGAGTTTAAAGCATTGGTGGAGAAAGAGTCGGGAAAGAAGGTTATATCTCTACAGAGTGATAACAGTGGTGAGTATGTCTCCAACGAGTTTAAGAATGGGGTGAACAAGAGGAAGAACATAAGCATAGTACGGGCAACAAGGGTGATGTTGCATGATCAAGGCCTACCACTACACTCATGGGTTGAGGCATGCAACACAACGGTTTATGTTCAGAATCGTAGCCCACATCAGATACTTGCGATGAAGACACCCGAGGAGGCTTAATCGTTAAGAGGCTAGATGTTGGTTACTTCAAGATTTTTGGGTCATCGATTATTTCCATGTGACTAAAGATGCATGGAAGAAGCTTGAGCTGACAACAAAGTTGGGGATATTTGTGGGATACACTAATACACCTCACAACTATTGCATGTACTTTCCAACCAACAGGATGGCAGTGGTTTGCAAGGATGTGAGATTTGATGAGGAGAAGGCCATGTGAGTTTCCCTTGAGAGGGAGCTTGAGCTACATGTGGATGAGGAGATTTTAGCTCCTAAGGTTGAGGAGCCTTAGATTGATGTGGAGCAACCACATGCAAAGGATCCAGGAGTGGAGACATCCACTCAGGCAGAGGCTTCTAGAGAGGGAAGAAAGTGCACCAGAGAGGCTAAAATATTGTTGGATGATGCACAAGATAATGTGGGAGAAACCACTTCTCAGCTTAGGTAGAGGAGGTCACCTGAGAGGTACACTAGATACATGGCTATTATGGGAAAATGTGTTGTAGCGGAGCCATATTCCTTTAAGGAAGTAGTGCAACGGTCGGTTTGGGTTGATGCCATGGTGGAGGAGTATGAATCCATAGTTCGTAACAATGTTTGGGATGTGGTCCCAGATGGGAGGACAAGTTAGTGGTAAGATCCCATTGGATTTACAAAGTAAAATAAGCTGCAGATGGTAGTGTGGAGAAGCATAAGGCTATATTTGTGGCCCATGGCTTTTCACAGGTAGAGCAGATTGATTATGATGAGACCTTTGCTCCTATTGCAAGGTACTCTTCAATCATATAGATATTGGAATTATCAACATAGATGGGTTGGAAGATACATAAAATGGATGTGAAGACAACCTTCCTTAATGCATGATTGAGGAAGAGGTGTACATAGAGCAGCCTGAAGGTTTTGAGACTTTTGACGTGAGTCACATGTGTGCCGGCTCAAGAGAGTGTTGTATGGGTTGAAGCAAGCACCCTGTGCTTGGTACACAAGGATATATAGCTACTTCACCAGGTTGGGCTTCACGAAGAGTGAAGTGGATGAAAACTTGTACCACTTACTGGTGGAAGGTAAACTGTTGATCATTGTACTTTATGTTGATGATCTCATACTGACAGGTGATGATCAAGTGATCAAGTCTTGCAAGGAGGACCTTTCAACAGAGTTTGAGATGAAGGACATGGGGCTCATGCATTACTTTCTTGGCATGGAGTTATGGTAGGGAGATGGGGAGTTGTTTATGTCTCAGGGCAAGTATGCCAACGAGATACTCAAGAGATTCCGCATGGAGAGCATCAAACCCATGGAGACTCCTTTGGTAGGTAACTAGAGGAAGGAGGATGCTAATTTAGGGGAAGTAGTGGAAGCTACTATTTACAGGTAGCTTTTGGGTTCACTCATGTACTTGGTGAACACATGATTGTATATGTGCTATGTAGTTAACCAATTTAGTCAAGCGATGGTTAGGCCTACCAAGATGTATTGGAAGGCGACAATTCATGTGTTGAGACACCTTAGGGGCATTTCTCAGTATGGATTATGGTACAAACGAACAAAGTGAGTGAAGCTTCAAGGCTTCACCATGCATATTCGGCAGGGAGTTCATCCGACAGGAAGAGCACATCAGGAGGGATCTT
Source organism: Pinus taeda (assembly GCA_000404065.3). Taxonomy (NCBI): domain Eukaryota; kingdom Viridiplantae; phylum Streptophyta; class Pinopsida; order Pinales; family Pinaceae; genus Pinus; species Pinus taeda. Next base: position 95,050 of record APFE030669437.1, on the reverse strand, counting down.
TAGTATTTGGTCAATGACAATTTCTTGGTACAACAAGTAACAAAGATCGGTTGCACTTAGTTCGGTAGAGGCAGAGTACATGGCTGCGAGTCAGGTAACATGTGAGGCCATATGGATGAGGAAGGTCCTGGTTGGTTTGTCTGGTCAGAAAATGGATCCAACAGTTATTTACTGTGATAATCAGAGCTGTATCAAACTCTTTGAAAATCCTATTTTTCATGATCGGTCCAAGCATATTGATATCTGATATCATCATCTGAGAGATTGTGTATTGAGGCAGATTATGTTGTTAGAGTACATTCCCACGAAGGAGAAAGATGCTTACATTTTGACAAAAGTGATGTAAATTTGAGTTTCACAGCGACAAGATTGGAGTAGCTGATAATCCCTTTCTTGTTGAGAGTGAGTGTTGAGAAATGACAACAAGAAAATCCAATTTAATTTGTTTTTGAATTAAATTGTGAATTAAAATTGAATTCTATTCTCATAGCCACTTGTAAATAGTTAATTTAGTTTAATTAACTTAATTAGCTTAGGAATTTCGAGTTGGAAGTCTTTTCGTAGTCATATATATGTTCTCCCTAAGTTTTAGGGGTCCAATAGTTGGAAATTAGATCACTTAGTTTACTAAGTTATGTCCAGTTAATTTAGTTCCTAACTGTTTGTGGAACTAATAGAGGACTAACATTTAGTTGGTGAACTAGTGCATCCACTAGTGCTACTCCAATTAATTGTAGATTCCCTCATGAGAAACTCATGCATGTCAGTTTAGAGAAAGCCCCAGTTGAGACTAGAGTGCAGTGATAATGTACCATCAATTGTGTGATTTACTGAGTTGTATAAATCAGAGATTGATCATATGTTTGGATTGTGTAGTTTTGGAAGCATGAATTCCTTTTAAATATGGTCTATTCATCCTAGGAATTATGCAAGAGATTAGGGGCTTGGAGAGCTACAAAATTGGCTAAGTGTTGACCAAGAGCTTGCTTATGAGTAGAGAGAGTAGAGCATGCTTGTGCAGAATTATTCAAGTGAGAACAAGATTTGTATCTTCACTCATATTTATGATTTAATGCAATACAGATAGGTGGGGTTTTGAGCTGTGGATTTCCCTAGGAAAACTTATTGTATTATGTGCCATTGCTTTGTATTCTTCTTGTTCATATTGTTTTCATTGATCTATTGGCTTCCACTGGTTGAAAGTAGAAGTAGATTCTTGTCTTGTGCTTTAGTACATTGAAGGAGGTTGTGAATCTACATGATTTTCTACATCACCTTCTTCTTAAACACCCACTTGAAGCCTTTCCTTGCTAATGTATAGCCAAACTTCATCACCTACTTGAAATTGATGATCCACACGATGCTTATCATGCCTTGCCTTATACTTGCCTTGACTCTTTTCTAGTTGCTCTTGAACTGTTTGATGAATCAATTGAATTTTCTCAATGAATTTCTTTGCTCTGTCTATATCTCTATGTCCATCTACAACTACATCTTTCTCAAAGATGAAATCCAAAGGTGATTTAGGCAAAAAACCAAGACATGCCTCAAAAGGCAAAGTTAGAGTAGAAGTGTGTTTTGCTTGGTTGTAAGCATGCTGAATATAATGCAATTGTTCATCCCACAACTTAGGATGTTTGTTGCAATATCCTCTTAGAAAATGAATAACCATCCGTTAACCACTTCAGTTTGATAATCTGTTTGTGGATGGAAGGCTGCACTTTTCTTCAACTTGGTGTCCATTATGTTCCATAAACTTGACCAAAAATTCCCAACAAATCGGGAATCACGTCACTTACAATAGAAGTAGGTAATCCAAAATGAACCCATACATTTTAAAAGAAAAGTTTAGTTATTTGTTCAACTGTAATTTGCTTTTTACAATGCATTAATATGCACATATTGCTAAAATTATCCACAACTACATATAAATAATCATGACCTTTCCTTGATAAAGGAATACCTCCTACAAATTCATAGAAACACTCTCCCATGGACATGAAGGTACTAGAAGTGGTGTGTACAATCCTAGCTTCCTATTACTAGGTTTACTGACTGCACACAATGAACAACCTATGACAAAACATGACACACTTTCAAGCATATGAGGCCAGTAAAAATACCTCTGAATATTTGCCACTATTTTACTTACATAGAAATGTCCAACAATAAGAGAAGTGTGCACTTTCCTTGTGGCATTTACTCTCTCTCCCTGTGGAACACACCTTGACTCAAGTTTAAATATACCTCTTGAAAGTCAACATCATGTGCATATTTCTCAACATAACTTTCAGGAAAAATAGAATGATTCTTGAGTAAAATGGCGGAAATAAAAATTGGTCTAGAAATCATATTAACAACTCTGTCATAAATACCTTTCTTTTACCTGATTACCAAGTGGAATTGCTGTAAGAATCCCATCCAATGAAAGTGCCTTGATTGCTGCAATTTTGTTTGAGATTGCAAATATTGTAAAGGTTGATGATCAGTGTGAATAATGGTTTCTTTTCCCATTAAGTAATGCTTCCATTTATTCACACTTTGCACCAATGCATAAAGCTCTTTATTATACATAGGATAATTAATAACAACGCCATTAAAAATTTCAGAATGAAATGAAATGGGCTTACCATGTCGTAAAAAAACTACACCCATGGCATAGTCACTTGCATTTGTTTGTATTTCAAAGGGTTGTTTCAAGTCCGACAATGCTAAAAATGGGGCTGAATTGATCTTTTGTTTTAAAGAATCAAATAATTTTTGCTATTTGCCTCCCCACTAGATGAAAACCTTCACACTAGTCAAAGCATGTAGTGGAGCTGCTATGGAAGCGAAATTGGCAATGAATTTCCTCCAATACTATGATGCTCCTATAAAACTCCTTACTTCTGTGACTGATTTGGGTTTTGGCCAATTCAAAATGACCAAAACTTTAGAGGGGTCAATCTTCATCTCACCTCCTCTAACTATGTGGCCCAAATACACTAAGGAAGTTTTCCCGAATTCAAGTCTACTTCTCAAGTTTAATTTTGTGAAATACTTTGCATTCTTCAACTGATCTAGCAAATCATCTATTCTGGGTAGTTGGTATCGATTCTTTATGGTAATTTTATTCAATCTCAATAATCTACACACATGCGGCAAGTTCCACCTTTCTTGGGTACCAAAATAATTTGTGAACCACATGGTGAAGTAGAGGGATGAATTACACCTTTATCTAACAATTCATGGATTTGTTTCTTAATTTCTAAACTTTCTAGAATTGACATTCGATACATACCGATATTTGGGAGTGGACAGTCTTGCTGTAGTTGAATTTCGTGCTAAAAGGTGGCAATCCGTTTGGTTTTTGAAACATGTCTCCATATTGATTGACCACATCAAACAATTCAAATTTCAGCTTCACGTCACAACTTGCAAAGGATTCATTCTCTGTGTCATTCTTTTGCTTGATCATAAGGAGCATAAGATTCTTACTGGAATTGATCAGTCGTTTCATTTGCCCTGCTCTTTCCAAAGACATATTAAGCTTTCTTCGATGGGCTCTCACAATATACTCCACTCAATCTTTGAACAAATGATATTTGTTCTCAAATATATGGAAAACGGATTTCCTTTCATACAAATATGGGCTTCCCAACACAATTCTAGAAATATCTAGCAACACTACATCTAATTCGACTTCATCCATGAAATTGGCAGTAATTGCAAACCTGAAAACACATTTCCTTGTGACCTGAAGATTTTCATCCTTGGTTATCCAACCTAATGGATACGATTTATGATGAGGTACAGTTTCCAAATTCAAATTCTTGACCAAGTCTGTAGAAATTAAATTTTCCTAAGATACACTGTCAAACAACGCATCAATCTTGGTGTGTTTAGAAATAACTCTGATATGGAGCAACTCAATTATGTTTTCCTCATTTGAAGCGTTATTGAAGTTAAGTTTGTTGCATTGGTGCTTACGACGACTTCCTCTTTGCTTGATTTTGTCACAATTTTTCCTTTAGTCACTGTGGCTGCAATCTTTGCTTCATCACCTGAGTCAGTACCCAAATCTTGTTGTACAACAACATTTACCTTCTGTTTCCCTTTATTGTTATATTTCTTTGGTCATAATTCTGGATGAAGCTTCCAACAATGCGCTTCATCATGGCCATCTTTGGAACAATTCTTGCACACGAGTTTCTCCCCTTCTTTCTTAACAAAAGCATTTTTCTTTTGATTTCCTTTTAATTTCTTTCCTTTTTCACCACTTTGGAATAACTTCTTCTTACCTTCTTATTGTACATTTTTCCCTCTTTCTTTGAGGTGTGTATCTTGAACACAAACCTCATAAAGATTCGTGGGATTAAACATAAGAATGGTATGTCGAAGATAGCTATGAAAACCTCCTATATATTTCAACGAAGTATCTTCTGACTGCAAGTATACTCCTAGCATAAGAGATCTTCTCCTAAACTCTTGAGTATACTCTTACACATTTTGACCTTTTAATTGTCTAAAATTTTTCCAATTCATGATAGCTTTTTGCATATGGGCTAAAGGGTAGAATTGTCTTTTTATAGCGGCAATGAAATTAAACCAAGTAATAGAGATCTTACCATGTTTTTAGATCTCGTCTTGAGTCCTTGGTTCCCACCAAATGAGTGTTGCACCCTCCATTCTCAATGAAGCCAACTGAATTTTGATATCATCCTCTTGAAGGTTATGAATTCTACAATACGCCTCCAATTGACGAATCCAATTATCCAACTTCTCTGCATTCACTTCACCATTGTATATAGGCAACTCAAATTTAACATCAAGCTTTAGAAAAGGTGATTTACCAGTCCCTTTTGTAGAATGATGTGAGTATGAGTATGGGTTGTCGTAGTGGAAGAGGGTTAAGATCCTTGTGAAGTAGAAGATGAAGAACATGGGGGAGAGGGTGGAGGTTTTTCTCCATTCCCATTGCCTCCTTTTCCATTACCTCCTCTTGAAGAGCCTTCTCCTTTGGGAGGTTTAGAACTTTCTTCTTGTAACTTGCTATTCCTCCCTTCATAGAGAACCTTCACCATCTTTGTCATATCAAAGAAAGCATTTATGAAGGTCTTCTCATCCTTTGTCATGTTTGTAGGTTCTTCTTCATGATACATAGTCTCTGAAAACTCAACTACAACTTCTGCAACTTGAGGATGTACTGGTGTAGAAGACTTTGGGAACCTTGCTCTTCTTCTCCTTGAGCCAACTATAGGGCTTTCATCCAACTTCCCTTCTCCTGTTTTGAGTTCTAACCTTGTAAGCATGACATAAACTTGCAAACAATTAAATCCTTCTTTCACAAAGAAAATATAGCAAGTAAAAACCAGTGCTTTGATACCAACTTGATCTGAAATGGAGCAGATTAGTAATGCTATGCTAATTCCCCATTCAGAATAAAATGCAAGATACTTATCATTTGCTTATCAAGTTCTTAAGGATTCAATATGTTTTTGCTTAATTAACTGATTCCCATGAGAGTTTCTTATGTAAATGTTAGAAACAACTTACCATAAAACATATGTTGAACAACAAAAAAATATCAGCAAAGAACATCAAAATGCAACACACAACAAGCACATGATAAATGAGTTCACCCCTTCTGGGCTATGTCTCCTTGGTCCAGCTTCTAATGGCTTGGGCCTCTCTATTATGCTCATATTACAACAAAAGTGTGTTTACAATGCTTAGATGCCTCTGAAACTTGTCTCAATGAGTTTAGAATACTCAAAAATGGCTATCTAGCTTTTTTTTGCATCCCATTTGGATAAGACTTGAAGAAGTCATGACTTCTCCTATTTCTCCCACTATTTGTTCCACAAATTTCTCCAAAACCAAAATCATCCCACAAATTCGCTCCAAAATTCACTAATTGAGTGCGAATTTGGCCACACCGTGGGCCATAACCTATTGGCCGTATCACAAATCGCAATCGACAAGTGTTGCGGCTCTTATGGCCTGTCAATAGAAAATGAGCGATTTGCGATTACGATATTACAGACCTGACAAGATATTAAATCACAACCTATAGTGGCATTGCATCTGGGGACTATCGCATTTCATAATCAGCGTAAAATCTTGGCAGATGGTCTTGTAAACGAAGTGGAATGTTGCGATAGCGATATCACGGACCCGCTAGGACATTAAATTGTAACATATAAAATATCGCGTCCTGGATCTTATCACTCAATGCAATCGATAATCGGCGCGTGAACATAATCGACAATCTGGTGGACCCGTCAGGACATTAAACTGCAACACATAAAAGTTATCACGTTTGAGTAGTCTATCGCAATCGGAAGTTTATTGGTGGTAACAAAAATTTTTAGTAGGGTTTTGGTGCGATATGCGATTGTGATTATCACAAATTGCAACCGAACTTTCCAGGGGCCAATTCTTAACTTGCATCCTTTGTTTTTCCTCGATATGCGATATGTAGGACCCAGTGGAAACCTGCCACTTGGCACTTCCCCATTTGCTGGGACCTTTGCGATGTCATCCAATGCTGCCACGTGTCCAAGTCAAACCTGAACTTTGACTTGCTCTAACTTCTGCATATCAACTCGGATTTGAGTGCTGTTTACACCGTTGAATTCAGAATGATGAGCTCTTCGATCTAAAGTTGAGTTTAACAAAATTCTGACACTTTTATTTTTGAGCATAAACTTGAGCACCTAATTACAAACTGATCTTCTCAAAACCAGAGTGTGTGGTTTTTCTTCTTCTAAATCATATTTTTTTGTGGAGTCTCATTTACTTGTTATACTTGTTGTAATGTTTGCATAATAAGCTGTAGAATGTGATGTTATAGGTGTATATGTTGCAAAATGATTGTAGTCTTTCTATAGAATTAATTTATCAATGAATTGAGTTTCTCTTAAATTGGCACTTGGTATGTAAAGTTATGTTAAGTTGTGAATATGTTTTTCATGGGCTATGACATTTCAGGTACCATTAACCAAGTGAATAAGTTGGGACGATACTGATTCCTTTTTTTTTACAAGTTTTAATAGAGTTGTAATTATTGTTAGAACAACACGTTGAGTTATTTTAGAGCATGCCATAAATGTCATATGTTTACGTTACATGCACCGATTACCTCGCAAGTCTCTAAGGAACCCCTAGTTGACAAATTAAATTGTCGTGTGTCTATTATATCATTTTAGACTTAGGGAGACTTATATAAAAAGATCATAAATATGCAAATGATAAATATGCATGGAAGTAATGGGTATAGGTTAATGATAATATGATTAAAAGAAATAGCCTCTTTATACACATATGTTTTATATACATATAGGTTGGGGAATATAACTATTTAATCAAATGAATCAAGAATTTTTAAGAATGATTTCTTACTCATGTTTTTCCATGACTTAACTCATGCCCCATAACTAAGATAACAAAACACATCATCATATACTAATAATTTTAGTGAAAATGTGTTTGTACAAGATATAAATATGGTGACTATTTTAGAGATAAAGTTGTTTATACCCTCATCCTCCCAATCTATGTTATGAATAAAATATAGATATAA
>APFE030669437.1:5555-71864 GCA_000404065.3 Pinus taeda | reverse complement strand
AGGGATCTCTACTTGAATGGTTCATGAGGCACAATACTTGCTAAGGTTTTGCAAATGGGGTAGCAAGCTAAGTGGGCTTGATTGTGGGGAAAAACTCCACAGTTAAGCGCGCTTGAGCCAGAGGAGTTCTGGGATGGGTGACCTCCTGGGAGTCCTGGTTACCGGGTGCAAGCCCCGGAAGTGATGATTGATGCTATGTGATTCGTTCTCCACTTTTCACTAGTTTCAATCCCACTTCTTCACCCCTGTGAGCATCACCCGATGCAATGAGTGATAAGTGAACTATTCAAAAATCATGAGAAATTAGTCAGTTACGACTACCTCTCATGGAAATGGTCATACGTTTGAATGACTTACTTAACGCAGTTGAATCCCAAAAATGATATCTAATATAATGCACTGCGTAAATCCCCCATACTTAAATTCAAAAAGAGTCAAGGGATCTCTACTTGAATGGTTCATGAGGCACAATACTTGCTAAGGTTTTGCAAATGGGGTAGCAAGCTAAGTGGGCTTGATTGTGGGTAAAAACTCCACAGTTAAGCGCGCTTGAGCCAGAGGAGTTCTGGGATGGGTGGCCTCCTGGGAAGTCCTTGTTACCGGGTGCAGGCCCCGGAAGTGATGATTGATGCTATGTGATTCGTTCTCCACATTTCACTAGTTTCAATCCCACTTCTTCACCCCTGTGAGCATCACCCGATGCAAGGAGTGCTAAGTGAACTATTCAAAAATCATGAGAAATTAGTCAGTTACGACTACCTCTCATGGAAATGGTCATACGTTTGAATGACTTACTTAACACAGTTGAATCCCAAAATGATATCTAAAGTAGTAGATTACAAATACCTTGGATTTGACTTCAATAAAAATCTAAGCTAGGTAAATAGCATAAATAAGAGGACTTTAAGAGGCTAGAAAGCGGTTTATGCTTTTCAAAATAGGTGCAAAGAGGTAAAGTGATGGCACTGGAAGACTGCCCAAAATATTTTTGAGCTTTTTGTGATTGTGGTTGTTTTGTATGGGTGTGAATTGTGGGCTAGTACTACCTCTGACTTACAATGGAATTAAAGTGAGAAAATTCAAAAATGTTTGATAAAAAACAAGTTCGAAATTAAAAGGTTCAGTCCCTTATGATACCATGATGAGTGAAATGTGGGTTGTCACTATTGATGCACTTGCTATGGTGCAAGTCATAAGATATTTAAAAAGAGTAGAGGAAAAATGACCTAAGATTGCCTTCAAGGACATTTTGTGCAAAAGAAAGAAGACTTGGATGCAACAAAATATCAAATGGTTCAGTAAATGGGATATCTACCTGAACATGTGTCCCGCAAATGGTAAAGAGATAAAAGATTTTATTATTGATAAGTTCCATAAGCATATTTGGGATAAAGGGATAGGGAGAAAGAAAAAATATTATATTGAAGAGTTTAATCCCCTTACAATCATCATCAAGAAGTGTACATAGAGGCCATCATATCATGGATATAAAAAATCCCCATTGCTTAGGTAACAACTAACTCTCACCAACTCTGTTGTGAAACTAGACATTGGAAAAGAGCTAAAGAGGATTGGGAAGAAAGAGTGTGCACTTGTTTCACTTCTAGAAAAATGGAAACTGAATTTTTATTTTATTTTAGAATGTGAAGCTTTCAAGGACATTAGGGAAAAATACACAAATACCATGAAAACAAGCTCTTGGGATAATTTATTCAATGAGGGGACAATTGAGAAGCTAGGGGCGCTCATCATTACATTGAACAAAAGAAGGTTTGAAATGTTGAAATTTTTTAGTCAAGTGACTTGTCCCATAGGCTATTTTTAGCCTCATGGACATTAAAATAATTTCTTTCTTTCTGTCTGCCATACTGTAAGCTTATCATACTTGTCCCCCATCCCCCCCTTTTTTATTTGTCAAACTAGTTGGGGAGGGCTCAAAATCATTTATGGACATCCATCAAACGTGCCTTATGTAGATGTGCACACTCTTTAAACTACAATTAATTAAATGGTGACTACACTTTAATCATCCTATAATGATTCTTTAAACACCCCAACTTAATACGTTTTATAAGAGTGAGCCTTATATAGATGTTTCTTGGGCCAATCCATGGTGTGATTAGGATGTGATTGTGAGGTTGTTACCAACTTGAAAATTCAAACCTATGACCTATGTTAAGGAGCATGTGACTTTGATCCCTTGCTAAGAATACCCCATTAGACCACATCTCATTTACAATTTTGAAAAAACAATTAATGTTCCAATCCCAATTTCTCACTTTTCTTAGAAAAGTTTCTATCGAGCAATATGCACACTTGCTACAATTTTCATGTGGGGCTCTTTCTTTAGCCCTTACAAGTCAAGGTTTCAACCTAAGTCTCTAATTTTCAACATGGAACCATGTTGAACTTGAACAAAATACGTTTGTATTTTTTGTTACTATACTCCATTCAACACTTTCATCAAATAATTTTCCAACAACAATTTCATCAAAAAATTTGCAATCATTATAATATTTTTGTCTTTTGTCATCCATATTTGGCCCATGTAGGCCTATTGTTGTGACCTGGGCTTTGATACCACTTTGTAACATCCCCAGTCACCCCAAAAGGGATTTTCACTATATTTATGACTTGACCTATGAAAAGTTTCCCCTGCTTATGTACTTGTTCCTTTGATACCATGAATAATTTATACCCAAGGCATCCATAAAATCCCTAATCATTTATTGCTCTATTCCTATCATTATGCATGCTTTATAAGCTCAATCCACATTAATATGCAATGCATCTATACTTATTCGTTGCAACAAATTTAAACATGTAGTAACACATATAATTTGCAAATGTCATGAATATCATAAATTAACAAATTAGAGAATAGTTATATATAACACAATACTTATGTTTGAGAAAAGTCATGAGTTAACTCTAGACCTCATACATTCCACCGAGCCATAGACCACACCACTCATAACTTTTTACCAACTGGTCATCCTCGAGCTGTGACTTTGACTTACCTAAAGCTATGTACAGATCTAGTACCAAACATAATGAGGCCAACATACAAAACCCAATAGTATCACATCCCCTATCAACCCACACAACTAGAGTAGTTCACCCCTTCTCTATGCTTGCAGTACATCGAGTTGTGCTCCTATCCTTCCAAGGTTTCTAACTCAGTCAACTAAGGATATTCCAGAGCACTATGGTTTTCTAGGAGTTTTGAACCACCCTCAGGGTCATCTAGGTACCTATCTATCCTCACAATGGGGAACCTATCCCCTTATCCCTGAATTCTCCTCAGATTTACCTGGGTTCCTCATGTCACAGGTTGTCCTTGTTTCCACTCCAGGGAATTCCATCCTCTCCCTAATTAGAATGATGTGTGCCTCCTATTTGTCACTAACACCCTCACTTTCACGTGCATGTCCCTCCTTAGGCACATGACATCATTCTTAATGTCTCTTTGATACTAATCTACTTACATTTGTGTGCATGTCTCTCCTTGGACACATGCCATTCTCTAAAGTTACTTTAGGGACATAATGTAAACACCCATGCACTTTTTACATAAGCTTATTTTAATAAAATCTTACCCACCTAGGCTTAAGCCCTTCATCAATTATTCTTTAGACCCATTTTATGTTGGTGGAGTCTTAACCCCCCATACTCTCTTGTCTAACTAGGTCGACAACAATGATGTATTTTATTATCATGAATGTGATTGCATATTTACAAGGTTAGTCTCTCTTTCCTTTTAATACACATGCTTATAGACCTAAAATCACACAAGTACTCTAGCTTCAAAACATATAACATATGCACACTTTCCTAAACACATATATATACATGGGCACACATGCCCCAAATTAATTCTTGGCTCACTAGCCTAAACATGATATGTACATCACACATTGGGGTCATCATCTATATATGTATGCCCACGATAGCAATAAATATAAAGAATTGAAACTTCAAACACATTTGGGCTTACATTCCATATGAGCATGTATATGGTCCTTTGAAGGCTCTTTTTTCTCTGCTGAGACTATTGAGTTGAAGGAATTCAAGGGCTTTCTATGAGCTTTAGGAATCTTCTTAGACCAACCTAATATGAGAATATATAAATAGTTATTTTGTATAGTTGTAGATTGAAACAACCCAACAATAGCCCTATGTAATTGAGCAAATTTTGTATTTTCTCAAGAAATAATAATGCCATTACCTATATCGATTATCCATTCCAATCGTTAGATGTGTAATGAAGGTTCTGTAGACCCCAAGATTACTAGTTATAGCAATAACCATAACACCTTCTTTTATGACTTCACCACATCTATGGTGAGTATGTGAAACATAAATCATCTCATCGGAAGTGCATTAGTACAAGTGAACACATTCAAACAAATTGTAGGGAACTTAATCAAGATTTCTAAGAGACCATGAGTTCTTCTTTTTATGATGGTATACTGTTATTGTTATGGATTTTTAATTCCCAAAATCCCTTGGGATGAAAGAGTCTGTCAATTTTGTAATACTGAGAGGGTTGAATATGAAAATCACTCTCTTCAATTATCTATCATATAGTGATATTAGATCTAAATTTCAAATTATTTTCTATAATACCAACCTTTTTGACCTTTTAACTTAACAAAACTATAGTGATATTAGAACATTTCTCATAATGCTTTTTGAACATAAAAATAAACTTAAAGTCCAACGAAACGTAACAAATAATCTTGATAGCAATTTATATTTTTAAACTCTAATAAACCATTTTAATTAAAAATTAAATATAGATAAATATATAGCCATCATTCCCATTCACATAAAATAAAATAAAGCCAATTAGTAACATTATTATATATGTATATTTATAAAACATATTATTATTATTATTATCAATAAAATGTAATATGTTTGGTTTGTTTGTGTGAGCACAATATATCGTATATTACATTGTTCATATTCTTTCTTTTGTAAAGGAGGTTTTAATTTACAATGTTACTATTTTATTCTTACAAAAATATTTTAATTCCAATATATGTATGTATATATTTAAGTTTTTATAAAAACATTTAAATTTGTTAGTTATTTTATTTATGATAAATTCAAATTTATATATATATATATATAATTATATATTTATAAATTTATATCTTTTAAATTTTTTTAAGTATTTAAAAGAATTAAAATTTTTGATATGTATTTTTTTTAAGCTTTGCATTTTAAGAAATTTGTTTTTCCTCAATACTTGTAATGTTTCATTTCGGTAAGATTAGTTTTGTGACACTTTGAGAGGGTGGTTTTGATGCAATGATATAAATTAATGTATGTCAAATTTATGTATATGCTTATATGCTATAGACCTGGGTTGGGTCACCTGGTTGTTGTGTACTTATGATAATATCTATGGTTGTGTGTATAAGGCTACTTTTGGTTAAATGCATATTATTAATGTTTTCTCTTTTGGTATCCTAGTTTTGGCATAGGTGTATGATATGGATGGTGATCTAGGATTGAGACACATAGATCCATGGATGATCATGGTTATGTGGAACATATGGTTAATTATGCTTTATGGATGATACATGATTTGTATGATTATATATGCTTAAGCTTGTACTAAGCATGGCATGGAAGGGGACTTAGTTATCTTCCAACAAGGACCATTCAAATTACAACTAGCTAAGGGAGTCATTTTTCCAAAACCAAAATAACCGTGGAAGTCATTCGCAATTCTTGGTAAAATGTGAATAAGTTGATTATGAAATTCATTAGATTCCTTTGATCTATGAGATTGTGATGTGTGCAGGTCTTGGAACAAGTCCTTACCAACGAACCATCAGATGGTATAATCTCACAATCAGTATCTTAAGGTGAAGCGCGAAGTTTCAAAGCATAGTAGATGAGAATCCTTGAAAATTAGGGCATGGAGTCCTAAATCCATGAAAGATAAAGACATGGTGTATTGGATTTATAATAAAAAGATTAGGGCACAGAGTCTTGAATATTTAAAATATCAAGGTGTGGAATATTGGATCCTTGGAGTAGATCAGGGCGCATAGTCCTTAATCTACTAAGGCATGAAGATGCATGCAATAGGGGTGCGGAATCCCTAGTCTCCGAAAGAAAAATACCACTCATGGGCAACCCAAGGATTAATTTCCTTAATAAAACCTCATTTCTAACAATCCTAGAGTGACTTTTAAAAAATAGAAAGTCATGTCTAACATCTCAAGCATGTTTTTTCAAAAATAGCAAATCACCTTGCATAAATTGGAAATCAAGTGTAGTTGAAGGAAAATCACTTAACTTATCATTAATCAATCGTGATAGTTCAATCTCGACTTAATCATCAATATTATTAATATTAATATTATCTTTTATGAGACTATGATATTATTGTTAAAAGGGAATTACAAGTCACCTTCATCACCTCAATCATTTCACACCTCCCTCCTTGATGACTTCCATGGCTCTATGTAACTCTCTCTCTTATGCACTCATCAAAGAAATGGCATATTCCTTGTACACTCATTAAAAACATGTCATAAAATATTCCTCTTACGCTCTCTTAAATGCATATGTTACACTCTCTTTAACTAAGGCATGCATACCTATCCTTAATGGCATGAGTTACACTCCTCTCTTACGCTCTCTTCAATGCATATGTTACACTCTCTTTAACTAAGGCATGCATACCTCTCCTTACTGGCATGAGTTACACTCCTCTAAATTGAATATGCTACTTTTCCTCAAGGCATGCATATTACTCCTACTTTATGACAAGAATTTGTTACTCCTCCTATATATATGTCTCATTTTTTCTCACTTGAGGGGGAAGAGGTGCATTGTAATTCCAAGAGTTAGAAAGACTTGAAGAGGATTATGAGAGGGAGATACTTGGAGAATAGCCAAATGCTATAGAAATGAATTTGAAATTCCTAAACTAAATTACTAAGGCGCTCTACCTGGTGGAGCTAACTGTGAGTGGTATTGGGAGAAAGTGAAACTTATCTTCCTAAGTTTGCCTTGTATATCTCTCTACTACTGTATTTTGGTACAACTTGTGAGCTCTTACAACTCAGGGGTTCAAGGGGGGGAATTTCTCACCGGAGATGGTTGGGTGGAAAACTAGATGATTCACAATGAGTTGGTAAGGATATTGCACTTCGAGCATACTCCCATAATTTTGGAGTTGTATATGTATATGTGTGTATATATATATATATACACTATTAGGTATGTTCAAAAGTATTTTTGAAATTTTAGTTTATCATTAGTTTAAAGTGTTGAAGAAATTTCAACTTATTGGAAATTTCTACTTGTGAATATCTAGAGAGTTATTTCTGAGATAACAAACAATGAATGCTAGCTATAGTTGATAATTTACATTCAAGGGATTAAAATAATAAATTATGTGTTGCCAAAATTTTCAGATTTAGTTTATAATGAAATTGTGTCCATAGCAGGTCATATTTATTATCTAAATTTAATATTCTATGTTTGATTTCATTTTGTTGTGTCCTTTAGCAGTTCATTACATGGTTTTTGTTTAATGTGAATTGGGTTGTTGGATGAAACTTAGATATGTATAAAATGGTGCACACTAAATGTTTGAAGTAATTCCTTAATAGTTTTAGTTCATTTAATGTAAGTTTTTTTTGTATAGTTCTGTTGCAAACTAGTTGACAGAAGGTCTTAATGGCTGAAGTATTCAGGGCTACCATGAGTTTGTAAATTTGTAATAGTGGCTAAATTAAGTTTGTTAATTTATGTCGAGGGAAGCAGCTTTGCAGGTTGTACAATTTTCAATTAAGTATATGTATCCAGAACCCATATAGTGGTTTGTAAATTTGATGAAAATGCTATATTAGCATAAATATGGGTTTTCTTTCTCCATGTACAATTGTGGATGAAGTTTGCATACTAAGTGTTTTCCAAAAGTGGTAAATGAGAAAGTGGGGATCCATTTTTTTGTTGTTTTAAATAATCACACCCTTGTGAATTTTTTATGCAATTAAGCTCAAAATTAGGGGGTATCCATACCTTATGGCCACTTAACTGCCACCTTTATTCCAAAAAACGTTTTAAAAATCTGATTTTGCAATCTGGTTTATTTTGCATAATTGTTGCTGCTTTGTATGGATTGCCTGTTGTTGGTTTTGCAATAACCTTACCATCTATGATATAAAAACTGATTTATATTGAGGATACCAATCTAATTCATGCTCTTGAAACTATTGTTTAATGTCTCAATGGTTGATACTTAGGCAATTCAACATTTTGATAACAAATTATTTCATGTCTGCTAACTGTTTGTCAAAAATCCCCAATGGCTGTAGATTACGAGGATGCATCCTATTTGTAAAATTTCCCCAATATATATTTCTTTCATGTCCCTAAAGTGTTTGTAGAAATGCACCAATGAAGATGGTTGGTAGTTTTACTTAAGTGTTAATTTCAATTCAAGAATTGTTGGCATTACTGTGAGACAATGAAAAATGAGGATAAGTAATCTTAGATTCATGTAAGCTAATTGTTGTGAAATTTCCTTAAAGGATTATGACTGTCAAGTGTTTGCCTTAATGGCTATACATTGCATGCTTGCAAACTATTTGTTAAAATGCCTCAATGGTTTTACATTGTATGCTTGCAAACTATTTGTCATAATGCCTCAATGGATATAGCTAATTACATTTATGAATTGTATGTAAAAATGCCAAAGTGGAATTAGGATTTGTAACCAATGTGTTTATGGAAATGTCTCAATTAATATGTGTGATAATTCTATTTAGTTAAAATTTATGCCGATGAAGTCAAATTTAGGTAAGTGAATTGTTATAATGTTAGCCTACATATGAATTTATAATTGTTGGATACCAATCCTATAGAAATTGAATTCTCCTTTTAAATAAAGAATTCATAGGCATGCTATTTAGAATAAGATCAAATTATTCGCTCTTGAACACATTTATTTGTAACATAATTAACAATTAGCTTGTTGGAAAATTATGGTTTGTAAAGTTTGATATTTATCCATCCCACTAAAGACCCTTTTAAATGCGATTTTTGAGCTTGAGAAGCAAGCATTATGGTTGTAAGTTTTGGATCTTGATGAGACCATTATCCTTGTAGCTTTGATGAGAAGATTAAAATTGCCGTGGGTTAGTAGAATTTAGTGTGTAGAGTAAATGATACCAATGATAAAATATGTCCCTACATTAACTTTTATGCTTGCGTAAAAACAATTATATCACATTTTGAGTCTTAGTGTTGAATATTTCTCTATAATATGGATGGTTCATAAGGTGGGACCTTACAATACTTAATAAATATAATAAGAAATATGTCAATTGGGATTATTTTTGGTGGTTGTGTGAAATGTCTATTATCTTCCCCAATTAGGTTCAAATCCCTACTAGTGACATGATGAGTTATGATGCTTTGATAAATATTGTTGTAATGGCCATACCTATAAATTAAACTAGTACTAACAACCTCACTCTTGAGTATACTAGACCTTAGAAATAAAAAATAATAATAAACTATTTAAGAAATAAATAAATAATATATATTAAAACAATTTTGTAACATATATCTATAATTTTATTTTACTTGGTAAACATTACATCTATGGTTATAACCTCACTTGGTTACTATACTGATTTGGAAATCTGGATATACAAGGTTTTACATTAAAATAAAGCTGAACTATATCATAAACCTTATTTTTTCCACATGTTTATGTTTTAATTACGGAGCACATGTATAATGTGTATAGAAGTTTAAGACCTAGGTTAACACCGATATGCATATAGGTTTTGGGTTCCGGTTATTACATAATGTTATAAGGCCTATGGTTAATCCATGCTTATACCTATATCTGGTGATGTGGAACTATTCCTGAACCTTCTCTAGCATTATATTTGTCTACCACTTGTATAGATATCAGTGAATTCCAGATCGAGGGTGCTCACTTGCTAGGGTTAGATCGACGATCAACATTGGAGGACTCCTCTCCTAGCATCACAAGCTACTCATTCGTTTAGTTTCTCTTGGATGAAATCAACTCTACAACTTCGCTGGAATAATAGGGTTTGGTTGTTTTCAAAACCACTTGTCTCTATGCCAACTCGTATGAGCAGCAAGTAATACATGTTTTATTTTTGTTAGTGGTTTTCTTCCCGGTTTATAGGGTACTTGTAAAATAAATCTAAGTGGAGGGTTTCTCTAGTTGCGTAGATCTGTTAAGAGAATGAGGCATTTTTTTCAGGTAACCCTGATTGGTTGTAACCCTAATTTAGTTTTTTGTAATCGAGTTTTATTAACAGGTGAGACTCATTTTGCGGTCTTTGGTATTTCACATTGGGGAGAGCTCGATGGCTGTCCAAGTTCCATTCTTCTCACACATTGTTCCTTTCCTTTTCAGGTACAAGCAGATATAAACTAGCTAGGGTTCATACTAAGGTTTCACTTTTTTTTGTTCTCTTTCATTTTAACTCATCATGACTTAGGGTTTGGGGATTTGGGGTTAGCATATACCATCGAGAACCCTTCACCAACCTGTATTTACTGTTTATGTATAGAAATATGGCAATAGCCAAACATTTTCATAGTTTTGTATGTTAAAGGATTCGACACATGACAAATACAACCTACTTACTATTTCACATTAATATCAATGTCTGTGTATTTATTTCCAATATCCGTTTCAATTAAAATGTTATTTATATAATTCACAACCCTTCTTTGATGTTGAATGATAACTGTGTATGTTCTTTCGAATGCAATATTTTTTTCCTTTTTCTTAATATCTCTAAATATCAGCAACAGTCTATTGATAAAACTGTAACTTATTTGTGATGGTTGTTTGGTTATATTACTTGAAAAAATAGTTATTTTACCTAGGTTGAATTGGTTCATTAATTTACATTTTCTTTTTGGTGTCTTGATGTTGACATTTTGAGCTATGAGGGTTCGGTTCAATATGGTTTACATTATCCATAAATTCTTCTAGTTTATCAGTCTTGTATCAAGTTCACACAACATTTGGGTTTTATTGTTTCTATATATTTTCCTTCATGTAGGAAAATCTGGGTTCACATTACCCATAAATTCTTCTAGTTTATCAATCTTGTATCAAGTTCACATAACATTTGGGTTTTATTGTTTCTATATATTTTCCTTCATGTAGGAAAATCTGGGCAGATCAACCCTAAAGGGCAAATCCTGCTGTAGACTATTAGGGCCTAACCCCAAGGACGTCGAGGAGAATTGACCTTGTGACTTGTTGGTAGACTATCAGGGCCTAACCCTAAGGGCATCGAGGAGAATTGACCTTGTGACCTCCTGATCATTCAGGCACTTAACAATAGGCACTCGACTGGTTGAGCTAACCCTTGGGGCTTTATTGTTTCTATATTTATTCACTGTAGAGAATAATATTTAATGATTTTTTTTGTTTATTCAATATACATTTCTAGTTAACAGAACTAGTATTTATTTATTGTTTTCTAACATAAAATATTTTATACTTTATTTAATATGAGGCTCGAATTATGTAAATTTAAGGGACTGTTCCTAGCTTGTTGGTAACCCCAAATATTGTACAGAGTTATGCCAAGTTCCATGGCTGCTAGATTTCCTCTTTCCTTAAGTCATAGACTTTTGAAAGAATAAGCAACAGTCAAGTTCAACATACGTTTCATGGTACAATACAATAGTTTTAGTTACCTATACTCTTGAACATTTAAATGATTTTATTTAGAAGAGTTTTCGGCGAAAATCACATCATAATACATATTTAATATAATTAAATGTATTGGAACTAGAATTAAGTCATAGAATTAACCAACTAATTAATCTTTCTAGTTATTAATAATTTATTATTTCTTAAGATTAAAATATAATAAATAAATATAATAAAACAAAATAATTAATTAATTAACTATTTATGTGTCCCTTTCCTATTCTCTTGATCCCCTCCTTTTACCTAGTCTAAAATAACTGTTTTCTGGTCAAATGTAGTCGTTCTAGTCGTTGGATGGTCCGCTCTCCTTATTTATCCTGCAAACAAGTTCTTCAACTTGTCCTAATGATGAACCACACTTGTTGGTTCCAAGTGCGTCAACAAATGAATTATGATGTGATTTTCGCTGAAAACTCTTCTAAATAAATTGTTATGGATCACATAAGCCTTAATTCAACATTTAAATGATATTTTCCATAGTAATAATTTTAATGGATTGATCCAAGGTTGTTGCCTTTGTCGACTTGGGAACTAAACCAATCCCTTATAGAGTTATGCCAGACCCCATTGACAAAAACTCTCTTTTTCTTTTTAGTTATGGACTGTTAGAGAAACGAGGCAATCATTAACATTTTCATTTAACATGCACATAGGTTTTTCTATTATGAAATCTTATTTCAATCACAAAAACAATACGCAAAGTATTTCCAGAAACATTTCACAGTTTAACAAAGTTGACCACAATCCTAATTCATTAATCAACAAAAGAAAGCAAACTTATAAAATATTTATCCTTTTTTCATTTCTCTGCTTATTCAAGCTAGCCACTAAATCACAGGGGAAAGGAATGCTCCTCCCAACCAACGAGATCAATCAAACTATTGCTTCTCCCCAAGCTAACTTCACATCCATGATATTTTAGAACAATGACCTGCACAATTACATCCCAAAGACTCTATGATCCCAACTAGACTTAGTCTAGGGTGAAAAAATTCAATCCCAAATACTATCTGATCCAACCCATACTTAGTTTATGGTTCTCAAACTGAGCACCTAGGTTGCAGTTGAAATTCCACTAGCCAACCAACTCAAGGTTTCCTCATGTTGATAGTGCCTTGTCATAAGTTTTTTCCAATTTGCAGTCTCTTTCCTCTAGGTTGCCTCAGGTTCCTCTCTTACCCTCTTGGCTCCCTCTCCCCATTGAGAAGATTTTATGCTCAAGGAAGAGTTTGGTTGGGTAAACACCTTTCTCATAACTATTTCGAACTACCTATAATGTGAACTTTCTCAACATTACTTCCTAATGTGACTTTATGGATAACTGCATAAATCATCTATGCATTTAATATATTAAACAAATATTCCCTTTTAATAATTATTTGACCTTAACCTGACCCATAAAATAAAATAGTTTCTTTATTACCTATAGTAAATAAATATTTACAAGCTTTACCAGCGGATATTACATCTCCCCCCCTTGAGCGAAACATTGTCCTCAGTGTTTTCTAGGCTCTGGAACAAGTTGGGATATGCTTCACGCATGAAATGCTCATCCTCCCAGGTAGCCTTTTTCGTGCTAAAGTGCTTCTATTTCACTTTAACCTGGGTGATAACTTGATTTTGTAACGTTATTTCTTTCCATTCGATAATACACAAAGGTTCGACTAGGAACCCTCCGCATGGTTCAACCTACACTCACAACCACGAAGGTTGTCATTAGTTATCCATCAATCATTATTTAAGGAGCATATACATAGTGATTTTACACTTTATTATATGCACCATTATGTTTTTATGTACCCAACAAGGGTCATCAACATTCATCCCAACCCAACAAGGGTCATCAACATTCATCCCAACCCAACAAGGGTTAGCAATATGCACTCAATAAGAGTTAGCAACATCCCTATAAGTATATCAACGATAACAATAAATCATTTTTACTTACCCAAAAACTATTCCAATTGACAGTGATCCCACCATGTGGTTCTACTATAATTTTAGACCATGGAAGTACCAATTCCACTTGTACTACTTACATAGTAATAATATTGTGAAAACCATTTATATATATATATATTTAATGATGGATTACAACTAGTGCATTATCATAGTAGGTAGCACTATTATGCTTTTATGTCAACTCAAATGTTACATATGCATTAGTCACACATAAGTAGAGTTTAGGATAACTTCCTTTTCTTGCCATATTCAATATGGCTATATTTCTATCTACTTAGTTATGCCCACCTTGGGTTGCTTTTCTATTTTCTTTTAACACAACACTAAAATTCCACTTTGTAGCATTCCTTCAATTTTGGCCTCTTTGTCATACCGTATTACAGGTTATTGAAGTAAATTATATGGAAGTTTTCTTCCGTGTACAATCATGGGATTCCTCCCTTTTTTTGCTCATGTGCGCATTGACCATCTCACACTTACTATGTTACTCTAGTATAGTTTTTTTTCTTATATGTCAGATTAAAACATGTTATTCACTTCATCCATCAACAAATTAATTATAATTGGCATGTGAGATTCGATGATATGTTAATAAACAATAGTTTTTCCCCAAAAAGGGAATCAACTAATCATCTTATAGGACTGCTCCCACGATAATCATACATATTATCATCATCATTTTTCAAATTTAAGTTCAAGGAATATTTCCTTACCTTGTCCCCATGATGGCTTGCAAATAATGATTCGTTCTTTAGAGACCATCATAGTTCCATGATATCAAATATGCCACAACAAAAAATTACCAAAGTTCTAGGGCAATTTCTTCAACTTACCATTTTCACGGCATATATTATCCTTGTCCTTTGTTGAAGTGGACTTGGTATTGTCCACATTACTTTTCTGCCAGTCTTTTCATGTAGAAGTCTTAATCAATATTTTTTAATTCAATTAGTTTTTTCTTGGTTTCATTATTTTTCCTTTTGTTCTTTACTAGTACCATTGAGGCTTAAAATCACAAGGTAATATTAAATAAAATCACTATGATGACTCAAGAACACAACTTGGAATAATATGGCATACTTATAATCAACGAAAGATAATAAGAAATTCACGTCACCAAATCTCGCAACGATACTTCTTTGACATGCCTCACTCATGAGTTCCTCTTAACTCTCTTCTTAGGGTTTACATCCTTTTTGTTACGCAAACTATTGATTAAGGTGTTTGGAGTCACATGTGCCCCAAATACGGGGTCCTTCCCCTTGTATCATCAGTTTCTGTCAGCTACCTTAACACATCATGTTTTTTTTCTCTGCAAATGCTAATTCTATTAACTGTAAAATAAAGTAAAAATACAAGGGGGCGAGGCCTTGGGGATCATCTTCCGAGAGCACTCACAACAACAAAAACTGTCCTATATGAAGGTGAACTAGTTACATAAGCAAGAGTGCAGATATAGACTTCAGGAATTAACCAAGATAACATGAATTAGAGGTGGTATAACTGGCTGTCTAGAGCATGTGACCAGAGAGCTAGCCCAAGACAATGCTCAAAATTCCATATGAACTTTACATTGCCGCATATCATGGAAAGAAGGAAGACATCCATAACCGCCTGTTTGAATAGGCTGAACCAAAACCGCATCCAAAACCGATATGGAGTGGGCCCATATGGCCTCAAATTGCTGTGTCCTCATTCCGAGGTTCCTCCACCACCTAGCAAGCAGTGTCCTCCCAATCATCACAACAACCTACATTTTCGTTGCCTGGGTGCCTCAGCAGGGGACACAAGTCACTGTCATTATCTTCCACGTTCCTTTGGCCCGCTGCATCTGGAGGCAGAGAGGCGCTGGGAGCGTCGCTTCTCTCAAGCCTCTCCCCCTTACCTTTCTCCAGAGTTTCCTCTGCCATTACCTGCAAGTTGCTTTGACTGCCGACCTCTCTGAAAGCTTCTTGGGGAGGCTCAAACATCATACAAACCCGAATTGTAGCCGGAGAATCTTCTTCAAAGAAGAGAATAGTGAAATTGACAGTGATTACTGGCCTATTAAGATTGCTCTGAAAAGTAAAATGATTGGTTTGAAACCCATGATACGGAGAAGGTCCGCGAGCAGGATTCACAGAGCGGGCTACCTGTGGTCTGCCACGCCCTCCATGGCTCCCCCCGAGACGACTTCTTTGACTATGGCGTACCATGGTAAGGAGGTTAAAGAGAGGCAGATACACAAACGAAGATAGACAACACAGGAAATCAGAGTCCGAAACAAGAGCGTAGTGAAAAAGCACAGTAAACGACTTTGGACAAAGACAATAGGTCTGCAATTACAAGAAGAGCGGCACAAGTTGAATGGTAGGGGTATTAAAGAGCTGACCAATAAGTCCTAAGACAAACTTGCTGTTGAGACACACAACTATCCCAAGCCTGAGATTAACAAAGAACAGAATACTCATAAAGAATATACCTTTGTTTCCAGAGACCAACCTACCCCACAGACCCGTATCCAGCTTCGGCCAAAGACAAAAAGGTGGAGCACTAGCAGCCTCGAGCACCATGGTTATAAAAGCCAGTACCTTGCCTTGGGCGAGGCAAACAGTAAATGCATCAAGCATGCCAAATCTGTTGCTCTGCAGCAATCCATCGCAAACCAAATGAATTTCTGGTGTATCACGCTCATGAACCAAATAGACTTTTGGAGAGTTGTGCTGGTCTGCATCTGGCAGTACCGAGCTTGTCCATCTATCCTATGATTCATTAATTCCATTTATTTCACCCGCATCCGGGTCCTTAATACATCATGTTAGTGTAGTTGCCTTGACATATTAATTTTGTAAATATATATTCATTCTAATTAATCACTTGATCAAACTTCAATTATGTCTATAAAAGTCATATTAAAGTTCCTTAAGGTACTTATCTAAGATAATATTGATTGGTGGCACGCTACACCTTCCATGTCAACACATCTCCTGACAACAAACATAGGTAATGCTTATGTACATATATTATACTATCAACATTCTCTTTAACACAACTTTAATTTTCGTACAATTAGGTGCCACATTTCCTTTGGTTATTGATATAGAGCTCAAAATTTGCCAAAACACATTTCCTTTGGTTATTGATATAGAGCTCAAAATTTGCCAAAATTTTAAAGTGTTAGAATCTTGATTAGCATAGCTTTAGATTGAAGAGCTCATCATTTTGAATCCAATGGTGTGAATGACACTCAAATGTGAGCTCGTATGCAGAAGTTAGAGCAAGTCAAAGTTCCAAGTGTCAAGATTGGATGACATGGAAAAGGTCCCAGTGAATCAGGAGGTGCCAAGTGGAAATATGCCATTAGCCCCCGCATATAAAAAATCACAGTTGCAGGTAAGTCGACACTAAAAATTGGCCCTCGATCAGGGAAGGGTGCGGTGCGATAAAGGCAGGTGGGAAGGTATTTAGAAATCGACTGGAGTTGCGATTGCGATGGATCGCAATTGCACATCGGAGAAGGGAACAACATGAAGAGCTGGCCTCGATGCAGATAGGTTACGATGCAATTGAAAATCACAATCGCAAATCATAATTGTAACTCATAGGAAAACAAAGTCCCGCATAATCAAAACCCTAGGACATCCCATGATTGCGATCTGCGATAGGGCGCGAATGCGATAAAGTATGGGTTGCAATTTATAATCCCCATCAGGTTCATCGATACTGATGCGATAGGGTGCCAATGAGATATGTGATAGGATTGTGATTGTGATGTTCCGCCGCCGATCAGAGTTTCTGAAAAGTGTTCTGTCTATCTCTCCGCCGATAGTCGATTGCAATTGTGATATCCGATAGGGTGCGAAACTGTCGCCATTACCACTTGAAAATCTACTTTGCATGTGACCACTTGGACCTTAACCGCGAGATAGGTAGGAAAGATGGTGGGATTGCAAATTTCAGTGGAACTGCCAGTTTTAACTGCGGATAATGAATTTAACTGGCAGTAAGCCATACTTGGAGGAGAAAATTATGGAAAGCCTGACAGAAGTCATAACTAAGGTAATTTTCGACAAAATGGGATGCAAAAAGAGGCTAGATAGCCATTTTTTGGAATTCTGAACTCATTGAAAAAGTTTCAGGATCAAAGGAGCACTTATGGATATGATTTTTGAAAAGTGAAGCCTATGGGTGCTCTGGTCAACTAAAGTGTTGATTCAGTTTAAGGAGTATGAAGATGGAGATGACCTTGCAGGGGTCTTCCAACCTCCATGTGCTTTTTGCAGCAACCATTACAACAATGTTGTAGCTTTATTTCTTCTTTTCTCTATATGTGTTTGGAGAAAGAGGCTTGTTTAAGTACTTCAAGTGGATTGCAGTACTATTTATGCTCTTGGAAGTTGGAATATGGGGTTTCGATTTGAGATCCCTTAGCTTGCTGATTGTTTCATGACTAACTATAGGTTGTCATGTGTTTAGAGTGAGAGTTCTTTGCAAAAGAATGTTTCCTTGAAGGGGAAACTAACCACTCTATTTGTTAGCACACTTATGTACTCTTTATTACTGAAGAATTTTGAGCATAATGAGAAGGGATCATGCCTTTAGAGATGATCCATGGAGATGTAGCCCACAAGGGGTGAACTCATTTAATAATGGCTAATGTATTAATTTTTGATGCATGCTTCTATTCAGTGTTTTGGTTTCATGTTTTAAGTTTGATTTATGAAACTAAGTTAAGTAAAAACACATAAAAATTCATGTTTTTACTTTCTATTTTGGAGTACAAACCTCAAGCGCATTTTTATTTTTTGAATGGAGAATTAGCACAACATTACTAATATAATCCATTTTAGATCATGTTGGTATCAAAGCATAAGTTTTCTTTGTGAAAGGAGGAACTTACTATTGTTTGCAAGTGAATGTGTTTTGAAGCTCATTGAGGAGAATGTTTTGGAAAGGAGTGCAAGATTGTTACAATCTCTACCACCAAGTTCTACCTCAAATTGTAGTAGAAGCTTCAAGCAAAGCATGTCCCAAGGAGGAGAACCTACAAAAATGTCAGAGGATGTGAAGGCTTTTAGAAAGGATTTCTTAGACATGGAAGAAATGGTGAAAGTCCTCTATGAAGAGAGGAATACCAAATTGCAAGGTGAAAGCTCTAGACCTCCAAGAGGAAGAAGGTAACAAGAATGGTGATAAATCACCATCTTCTCCACAATCCTCATGCTTTTTTATAACTTTTATGCATGATTCTAGTGTAGAAAGTCCTTCAGAAAAGATAGATGGACAAGTTTGTACCTTTTGTCCACATGATGTGGAAGATGAGGTTCTATCAACACCCAAATTCGAGGAGTTGAAAGAAGAGAGCCAAAGAATCCAAGAGGACACATCCAAAAGCAAAAGGGAGTTTAAAAACATCTTTGTATGTTAATCAAAAGATGAGGCAAAAAGTAAGAATTTACATGATTCTTCCATATGCAAAAGTGTTGACGTAAATTCATTTGCAACCTTTGAAAAACATAGCAAAGGCATTGGATCAAGCTCTTATCGAAGATGGGTTACAAGGCAGGAGGCTTTGGAGTAAATCAATAAGGAATTAAAAAACCAATTGAGGCCAAGTAGAGGCCTAAATATGCAGGCTTAGGCTATGTTGCAAAAGAAGAAAGGTCTTCTAGCGACAACTCATGGGTATCATGTTCCTTTTTCCGTGATAAAGGACATGAGGAGGCAAGATGTTTGGAGTTTCATCCCTAATTAGTTCCTGCTTGGTTCCTCAAGCGTAAGGAGGACTTGAAGTGCAAAACATCTCCAAAGAGAGATGAAAAAGTTGAAGAAGAAGGGAAGCTAAATTCTTCTTACCACGCAAGTTCCTCATGCAAGCAATGTAAGCCAAAGGAAAACAAACAGAGGTATATCCGTTCTATTAATTTGAATGTTGTTCATAATGGAAAACAACACGCAGATTTGAATAATGTGTTGAGGAATATGTTTCCATGCACATTTTCCCTTTCAACTAACCATTATGTAGATAAGTGCGATAAAACGAAAGCAACGATCAAGACTATGTTTATGTCTTATGGAATTGAGACCGAAAAGAGAAAATCTCATCCAAGGTTAAAGGAAAGTGAGCTAAGAGGAGATCAAAAGAAATTTTGTACTCACTGTAATATCAGTGGGCATTGAGTTGAGAAGTGTTGAAAATTGTTTCCACAACTTCATCCTACCAAGGAAAAGCAAATCATGCAAGCACCAGAAGAGAAAGCGACAAAAGAAAAAGTGGCACAAGATGCGACCATCCATGAATAAAATTTAGAAGAAGAGAAAGTTCAAATAGAGGGTTAATTTACCTAGTTGGGTAAGAAATGGGTGGACTATTTGTCCATCTGAAGTTTGTAAATTTCTGTTTTGCACTAGTTGCATATCCCCAGTGTTGGGTAACTTGTAAAAGTGATGTTCATAAATAAATCTCTTATATGCAACAATGTTTTATTTAAGCATTACAATGCTAGTTTGGCTTGTTGATAGTCAATTCGAATGGAAAATTTGGGAGTCAAGTTTATTCCATTTTGTAAAATGCTTTCTCAAATCGCTGATTTTAAAATTGTTGTATGAGTAGCTGCAACACATTTAGTATGTTCCAGATGTGTTTAGCATTCAATTTATACAAGTATTCACTATGTGAGGCTTGTTTTGGTTCATTTGGAAAAGTCTTTTAGGATATTATCCTTGATAAGGATTTTGCAAATGAGCACCTTGGAATTCTTCTTGGGAAGGATGTTGCTGTGGATGACCATAGTGACATGGACAAGCTAAGAAGAACATCGAACTTGAATTCTTTGGTCAAGTTATATTTTAAGTTCAGCTTGAGAAAAAGTAAAGACAAGTACAAGTCAGAGCACTGCAAACATCGATTAGATCGAGTTTGGAAAAATGAAGGAAATGTACCTTCAAATGCTGAAAAATTGAAAGTAAAATTTTGGAAACCAAAAGTTTTTCAGTGGGGAAGAGTGATCAGGAGCTCAAAATTTGCCAAAAATTCAAAGTGTCAGAATCTTGATAATCTTAGCCTCAGATCGAATAGCTTGTCATTCGGAATCCAATGGTGTGAACGACACTCAAATCTGAGCTCGTATGCAGAAGTTAGAGCAAGTCAAAGTTCAGGTTTGACTTGTTTTGGTGGCAAGATTGGATGACATCGAAAAGGTCCCAATGAATGGGGAGGCACCAAGTGGCAAGCCACCATTGGCCCTCATATCTCGTAAATCACAATCGCAGGTAATTTGGCATTAAAAATCGGCCCCCGAGTAGGGAAGGGTGCGATGCGATAAAGGCAGGTGGGAAGCTATTCAAAAATCGGTTGGAGTTACGATTGTGATGGATTGCAATCACACATCAGAGAATGGAACAACATGAAGAATCTGCCCCAATGCAGACATGTTGCATTGTGATCGAAAAGCGCAATCGAAACTAGAAGAAAAACAAAGTCCCGCATAAACAAAACCCTAGGACATCGTTGTGATCTACGATAGGGCATGGATGCGATAAAGTATGGTTTGCAATTTATAATCCCCGTTGAGTCCATCGATACCCAATGCAATAGAGTACCGATGTGATATGCGATAGGATTATGATTGCAATGTTTTCTGTCGATCGCCGATCGCAATTTCCGAAAAGTGTTCTGTCCATCTCTCTGCCAATAGACGAATGCGATTGTGATATCTGACAGGGTGCGAAATCGTTTTCGGTACCACCGGAAAAGCCACTCTGCATGTGACCACTCGACCCTTAATTGCGAGATAGGAAGGAAATATGGTGGGACCGCTGATTTCGGCAGAACTGCCAATTTTAACCACTGATAATGAATTTAACTAGAAGTAAGCCAGATTTGGAGGAGAAAATTGTGGAAAGACTTACATAAGTCATAACTAAGGAAATTTTCGAACAAATGGGATGCAAAAAGAGGCTAGATAATGATTTTTGGGCATTCTGAACTCATTGGAACAGGTTTCGGGATCAAAAGAGCACTTCTGGATATGATTTTTAAAAAGTGAAGCCTATGGGTGGTTTGCTCAACCAGATTGTTGATCCAGTTTAAGGAGTATGAAGATGGAGATGATCTTGCAGGGTCTTCCAGCGTCCATGTGCTTTCTGCAACAGCTATCACAACAATGTTGTAGCTTTATTTCTTCTATGTTGTATATGTGTTTGGAGAAAGAGACTTGTTTAAGTAATTCAAGTGGATTGTAGTATTGTTTATGCTCTTGGAAGTTGGATTATGGGGTCTTGATTTGAGAGCCCTCAGCTTGCTGATTGTTTCATGACTAACTATAGGTTTTCATTTGTTTAGAGTGAGATTTCTTTGTAGTAGAATGTTTCCTTGAAGGGCAAACTAGCTGCTCTTTTTGTTAGCACACTTATGTACTCTTTATTACTGAAGAATTTTGAGCATAATGAGAAGGGATCATGCCTTTAGAGTTGATCCAAGGAGATGTAGCCCAGGAGGGGTGAAATCCTTTAATAATGGCCGGTGTATTACTGTTTTATGCATTCTTCCATTCAATGTTTTGGTTTCATGTTTTAATTTTTCTAAATTAGATAAACACACATAAAAATTCATGTTTTTACTTTCTATTTTGGAGTACAAACCTCAAGAACATTTTTATATTCTGAATGGGGAATTAGCACAACATTACTAATCTTCTCCATTTCAGATCAATTATCTTACTAAGCTACCGTTGGTCTCTAACCAGGTTCTACCTGTACCCACTATCCATTCTTCAAGCCATATTAAGAGAACAAACTCTTAGAAGTATTTAATATACACATTCATTGTCGTGTGTACCTAACATATATATATATATATAAAATGCTTTTCCTATGTTGTCCTTTTCAACTATGATATTGGCCAATCCTTTTGAAGAAAAAGCATCAGATCAACAAGGATTTGGTTAAGGGTTTCCCCATCGTAATTTACAACTATATCATTTGGTAGTATTATATATATGTATATATATGATTTTCTTCATTTCTACTAAACTGCCTATGAAATTAGCGTGCATCTATTCCTATTCATCCTATTATATCCACTTATCTCAAATATTTAGATATAAAAATTACAATTAACAGTCATTTAAATCAATCCAAATTATCTTGTCATCTTGTTTTCAATCATACTTAACTTTTCCAATTGCAAGGAAGTTATAGAATAAACCATTTAGCGAATCATTCTATGATTTAGTATTGTGAGGCTACAACTCACAAAATTCTTGAGCCTACTATGTCCACAAGGTACATAAATTTTAAAAACTATCTACATTACTTTTCTATATTTTAGGGGCCATTGCACTCCTTCTCTATTACATTCCATATTCTTGAAAATGAATCTAATCTTGCTGACTTTATACTTACTAAATATGGTGTGAAGCTGATATCTTATGAGTATCAACAACATTATTTCTGAAGTGCTCCTATGTTTATTTAATGACTTGAAGTAACTCAAATAATTTCACTTTCAACTTAAAATCTCAGCTATGTTGTTCACTTTCTATCCCAATACTAATCTCCTCTCCATCACATGTTATTATGATAGTTTATTACATCTTACCTTCATTTCACTGTTTTTTTAAACAAGAATCAATCCTCAATTTCTTGATCTTTGTAAACCTCCATGTTGATGGTTTGTGCCATTTATTCCACTTTTATAACCAATCTTTTGTGGTTCCCTCCACGAAGAGACCTTTTTAGTGAGAATGCTTATTAATTCTCTTACAAGTTTTGTTTTCATCAATCACAAAATTCAAGTTACTTGTACCTGCTGGTTATAACAATATTGGAATTATTTATATCTGAGTTACACTATTCAAATATTGGTTTTTTTTTTAATATCTTTTCTTGCCATCACTAGTGATGTCTACCATATCATTTTCTAATGCTTGATTTGGTGCAAAAGATTCTGACCCTCCTACCAATCACCCAAGATAACTCTAGTTAACTTGTATTTATACATTTTTTTAATCACGAGAATTCTATATTCTCATTCAACTTTAACATAAGTTATCATCAAGTATGTCTAGATGATTTCTCGGGTATACCAGTGCACCATATATTTAAATTTATGTACTACATGGTTCTTGCTCCCTTTTATTCTATTTTCTAATTCTATATATACTTTACTATGTGCATATTTTTTTTTATATTGTTTACAACGCATGTACAATGCACTTATTATTGTGATAATTTCACCATATTGCTATAACCTCCTTCCATTCCCAGCTTGTTTCCATACACATGTAATTTTACTCTTCTATTAGGATTCAAAAGTTTACTTCATTCACTCACTTAGCTAGGTTCTTGTTCAACATCTAGTACATGTGCAAGGAGGTAGTTTATACCGATCAAGTGATTGTCTTCATAACTGTACCTAACGTAACAATTAAGTATTAAATACTTTGGCACCAATAATAACTTTTACCCCTTTTATACCCATCTCCTTCCTCAACAATATATATTAGATCCTTAATTTAAGACATATTTATGATTATTAATCCTATAAATTATGTATCAAAATATAAGTTTTGTGCAAATTAACAAAAGGGTCTTGCACTAGAAACATGTAATCGTCAGGCACATAATCCTAAATTTACCAGGGTGATTTCATATTCAACACCCCACCTTCTCCTTTGACATACAAATATGATATTTTATAATTGTTTAACAATATGGAACTTGATACTTTACTTCATTTACACACATATACGTCTCCTTATTGTCTACACATATACCTCTCTATCATCATAAATCAAATAATTCTCTCTATTCACTATCCCACAATCACAGGATATGTTTATCTAATTAACATGTGTTAATACTTAGGTTGTCAAAACAATTGGTTGCTCTCCTTGGTGCCCAATATATTAGTTCTTTTAAGGGCGGGCACCCCACCTAAACTTACATAATGGAATTTATTTTAATGTGCTCATGACCATAGTCTTCACTTCTCCTTGCCCTTGTTTTGTAACATAGAAATTTACTTATTTTCTCATTTGTTGTCTATTTCCAACTCTTAATTGGTGATTTATGCCCTCAATTATGCAATATTTTAAAATAGTATAGTGGATATCGACCAGGGTTTTTCACCTAGTTGCACCCACAACTAAGGATTTGATTTAGTTAAAGGTGCAGAACTTGGTCCCGTAGGCGGGGTTTCTATATTTCAAATTCTTTTTTTTTTTATTATGTAAAATACAACATAATTTTCCATTATTTTCCTTTAATAGGCCACAATGTTGAACCCTTTAGCTCTAATACCACCTGTAACATACCTCTATATTTTTTTTTTTACTTGGTAAAAATTACATCTATATGGTTATAACCTCACTTAGTTACTATACTAATTTGTAAATTTGGATATACAAGGTTTTGCATTAATTTAAAGTTGAACTTGATCATAAACCTTCTTTTGTCAAAATTGTTATGTTTTTATTACAGGGCACACATATCATGTGTCTAGAAGTTTAAGACTTGGGTCAACACCGATATGCATTTAGGTTTCAGGTTCTGGTTATTACATAATGTTATAAGGCCTATGGTTAATCCATGCTTATATCTATATTTGGCGATGTGGAACTCTCCCCGAACCTTCTCAAGCATTACAACTGTCTACCACTTGTATCGATATTGGTGAGAATCCATATCGAGGGTGCTCACTTCCTAGGGTTAGATTGACAATAAACATTAGAGGGTAACCACCCTCCTCTCCCAGCACTGCAAGATGCTTATTTGTTTAGTTTCTCTTGGACGAAATCAACTCTGCAGCTTCATTGGAAGAATAGGGTTTGGTTGTTTTCAAAACCACTTGTCTCTATGCAAACCCATATGAGCAACAGGTAATACATGTTTTAGTTTTGTTGACAATTTTCTTCCTGGTTTAGAGGGTACTAGTAAAATAAATCTAAGTTGAGGGTTTCTCTAGTTGTGAAAACTTGTCAAGAGAATGAGGAATCCTTTTCAGGTACCCACCTTTTCCTCATAAGCGTATATCTACTTGTTTTTCAATTACTCTGTGTGTGATTAGTTGTAACCCTAATTTGTTTTTCTGTAATCAAGTTTTCTTAATAGGTGGACCCATGTTGCAGTATTTGGTGTTTCAAATTGGGGAGAGCTCGATGGTTGTCCAAGTTCTATTCCATTCACACTCTGTTCCTTTATTTTTTAGGTACAAACGGATATACATCGATTAGGGTTCATACTAAGGTTTCACTATTTTGGTTCTCTTTCATTTTAACTCATCATGACTTAGGGTTTGGGGACTTGGGGTTAGCATATAACATTGAGAACCCTTTGTTAGTATGTATTTACTATTTATGTATAGAAATATGGAAATAACCAAATATTGTCATAGTTTTATATGTTAAAGGATTTAACACATGATAGTACATGCTACTTACTGTTTCACTTTATTGTCAATGACTATATATTTCTTTCTCATCTCAATTTCAATTAAAATATTATTTATATACTTCGCAACCCTTCTTTGATGATGAATGATAACTATGTATGTTCTTTCCAATGCGATAACGTTTTCCTTTTTCTGGATATCTCTAAATATCGAAAACATTCTATTCATAAAACTGTAACTTATTTGTGATTGTTGTTCGGTTATATCGCTTGCAAAAATAGTTATTTTACCTACGTTGAATTGGTTTATTACTTTACATTTTCTTTTTGGTGTCTTGATGTTTACATTTTGGGCTATGAGGCCTCCGTTCAATATGGTTGACAATATTCATAAATTCCTCCTTTGGTTTATCAACTTTGAATTTAGTTCGCAAAACATTTGGGTTTTGTTGTTTCCATATCTATTCACTGTAGAAAATAATATTTAATAATTTCATGTTTATTCAATATACATTTCTAGTTAACAATTCTGGTATTTATTTATAGTTTTCTAACATCAATTTTTGAATACTTTATTTAATCTTAGGCTAGAATTATGTAGGGTTAAGTGACTATTCCTAGGCTGTTGGTAACCCAACTTGGTCCAAGAACTTACCCAAATCTCTTACATGGTTATGCCAAGTTCCATTGCTGTTAGATTTCCTCTTTCCTTTCCTCTAACTGGTCCACTGGGGTAAACATGTGACAAAGCGTTACTATGATACGATTCGACTCCCTAGGTATAGTTAAAGAAGTAGAAGTGACATGACAAGACCAAATTGACCTTCCTCAAAATCTACAGACCCTTCAAGAGCCAACCAACCCCTTCAAGCGCCCAACCCTTGAAAGAAATTTCCATTTCACTTCCCTAGAGCCTCAACTTCTCCCATTAAAAGGCATGTATGTGAAGATGACTTTCCATTCGCTCCCATAACAAGGAATCCATGCGAATGTGGCCTTTTTCAGGCAGTTTTGTGCCAACGACTCCAAATTCTATGCCACCTTTTCAGGGCCAGAACTCGGGCTATTTCCCAAAACTTATGAAATTTCCAAAAATAACAAGTAACATCGAAACAAGGGTGCTAATGAAAAAACTTACACGTCACAACAACAAATTTGAGTATAGGGGTATCATATTTATCCGGGAATCGTCAAAGAGGACTGGTATCTCCTCACAATAGCTGCATTGTTATCTACTAGGTCATTCATTCACCACATTTCATATACTAACCAACAAAACTATCACAACTATCATCATAACTATCACAAAACATACTTATAACCAACAAATAACCAAAGACATATCAATGAGGAAACAACCATTAAAGCCACATAATATCAAGCAAATTTACTCATGAAAATACCAAGGAAAAGGAGATCTTATTAACATATGAAAATCCAACCAAGTCAGGGACTTCCATGTACCACTTGACCATAGATTGGTCTAAGCCAAATATCTCTTTCAACCAATCACCCCCACGCCATATTCCAAGGATGAATGTGGGATCTCATGAAACAAATCAAACAAAACCAAACTAGGGTTTCCAAAGGACAAACCACCTCAAACCTCAACCAGTGACTCCACCTCATGGTCGGACATCACTAACCATCACCAGATCGATATCTACCCAAACTGTTTAGGGCTCCAAAGCATTTGTTCCAACCAAGGCTTTCAGGAGTAGTAAATCAACCCACAATTGCTACCGGATTCCAGAGCGTTTGTCCAACTAGGGCTTCTAAGACTAGTAACTCAACCCACCAAGGGCTCCATATAGTTTTTCCAACCAAGTCTGCTAGGACTAGTAATTCAACCCGAGCTGTTACAGGGCTTCTAGAGCGTTTGTCTAACCAAGGCTCTAGGAACTAGTAACTCAACCCACAACCATAAGGAACATGAGAGCTAACCAGAAAACAAGAGGTAAAAACCAAAACACCATGGGCTATCCAGGAAATGGCAAGGCTAGGAAAAACCACTGTCAATCTAGGAAATCCTCCATGTGAATGATAGATCATAACCAAGAAACCACATGCATGTTCCATGCATGCCAAAAATAGCAAGGAAATCATACATGTAACTTGGTACCTGCAAGAAAAACCCATTGTAGCTGCTGATCCCAAAGTCATATTGCATTTTCCTGCTCTTCCTTTACCTTCTTTCTCCAAATCCAAAGTATGCCATACTTATCCAAGAGTGCTCCAAGAAAACTCTAAGTGTCCAAGAGTATGAGAGATAGAGAGTAGAAAATGGGAGTTCCAAAAATGAGCTGACAAAAAGCTACAAAATGATCCTCAGAAGCCTTTTTATTAATGAGGCCTCTATTTTCTTCAATTTTCCATTATTTTCCTTCATTTTCCTCCTCACATGCAACCTGTGACCTTTCACCTCCATTTTCTCCTATTTTCCATTATTTTCATAAATAAAATGCCAATAAATATCTTTCCTTTCCAAAGCCTTTACCATTACCTTTGCCAATTTACATAGCCATTAATTAATCACAAGTGATCCCCATCACTATGTTTTTCCCCAACATTTAGTTTGGAATACGTGTCCCATGACCTTGGTTATTATTTTTCCTTTATTAAGTTTATTAAATAGATTTTTGACCTGAGATCTTACAAACCGCCCTAGGGGAACACCATCCTTGGTGTTCAATGACACCTACAACTAGCAAGAATGTTGAAAAGAAAAACATACTGCCCATGGAGCTTTATAACTTAGCTCATTGCAATATTTACAATGATCATCCTACTAAGAAGAAAACCAACATGAGAAACATAAC
Organism: Pinus taeda; assembly: GCA_000404065.3. Classification (NCBI taxonomy): domain Eukaryota; kingdom Viridiplantae; phylum Streptophyta; class Pinopsida; order Pinales; family Pinaceae; genus Pinus; species Pinus taeda. The sequence continues at coordinate 42,953 of APFE030669437.1, read as the reverse complement.
AACATGACAACCATAATGACATGACACCCATATCACTTATTGGATCTTTATAACACAACTCATGGTGGTATTTACATCCATATATATATATATATATACATATACCAAACATCACACCAAAACATATGCCAAAAACATTCACTCAACTAGTGAATAGAGAAGGATAGATAGCCCGTATTTGATCCACCATCTCCCATGTAACTTCATTGGGCCCAAAGTGCTTCCATTACACTTTAACCTGCTCGATTGATTGGTTCTGGAGTATGAGCATATTTCTTTGCAAAATGCACAGAGCTAACGATTGGAATTATCCTTTTGGTTCCACATGAAATATAGACCATTTGATCACATGATCAACATCTTTAACATACTTCTTAAGAAATGAAACATGGAAAACAACATGGAATTTCACTATCGGAGGCAGTGCTAGTCGATAAGCTATTGGTCCAATTCTTTCAAGAATCCTGAAAGGTCCACAAAACCAAGGGGCCAACTTGGCATATGATCGTCAAGGAGATCTTCTTGGGCTTGATGTGAAAGTACACCTGTTCCCCAACCTGAAACTCCTTAAACAACATGTTCTGATCTACATAATTTTTTTGTCTCTCTCATGCTGCCTTCAGATTCTTCTTTATTACCTGCATTTCTTATTACATCTCTGCCAACATGTCTGACCCTATAACCACCCCATTGATCGGATCCCTCCAACTGATGGGAATATTACAAATCTTCCCATACAATGCCTCAAACAGAATCATCCTCAGTGACTCCTGATACCCATTGTTATAAGTAAACTCAACAGTGGAAGATACCCTTCCCACCTTCAATGATGATGCATCACATACATTCTCAACATGTCCTCCAATATCCTATTGACCCTCTCTGTTTTTCCATTTTTTGTGGATGATAAGATGTACTAAAGGCCAACTCTGTACCCAAACCTGCAAATACTTGTTTCCAGAATCTATAAGTGAACTTGGTGTTGTAGCTTATCTTTCACTATGTTCAATATATAAAAAAAAATCATATACCTAAAAAATATAAAAAAAATCTCATAAAAGAGAAATCAAAGGTATTTTGATTGTGGTTGATTTTAAAATGAATGAGATTATTTCTAGATTGAAATGGTGCATGATCAAATTATTTTTATATATTTTAGTGGGACCCAACGAAAAAGTAAAAGTTAAAAGTCAGACGATTTTGGCACGCGATGTTGCCAGTGGCATCAGGCCTCCCCCACAGGTGAAACCCAACATCACTATTAGTGTGAAAGATATGGGGTTGGGTGTCTGAATAATGGATTTGGTGGGAAAATTGCTTTTGTTAGATCGACGACTTGGATCCTCTGTGACATCACTTGCTAATGGGCCCGGTTACCACCATGGGTCCCCCTCGTGAGCACTACGTGGATTTCGTTGGCATTTTGTGGCAAGATAGAGAGACAATTTAATCAAGCGAGCATGATTAGTTTATTAAAACCTCTTCCATGTAATCCAAAACCTCATTCTACACTTCCCCGTCACTAGTACGATACCATGCTGTACATTTGTCCCTTCGACACTTAATTCCATTTCCCCCCATTTTTCCCATTTACCCATAAAACTTGATTTTTATGATCAAAGTTACTCATTTGTTGTTTGTCCTGGAGTGTGCCCAAGTACACCTGCATCCTCCAACCCACCAATTTGGAGCCTAACATCATCCAAAGGCTTCCAGGTATTTATCCACCTTGTATACCCGCTCAATTATTTCAAAATGTTGGGTTCTGCAACTCACATTCCTCTTATGGACACAGAAATTGATATATTTGACCCTGTCTATACTCTAAAACTCAAGGAACCCTGTCAAAATATCCTAGTTAGTCAATTAGATTCCCCTGTATACTCTGCAATTGTAAAATCAAATTATTGTCTGCAATAGTACTGCAGACATATTTCTTCCCATAATTTATCACTTGGATGACTTCTTCTCTTTATCCTCAGAAATGTTTTGTGATGAATTCACCAGGGGAGAATATTTTCCAAGTTTCTACCTTGTTAATTCAACAGGCCCTTGATTTTCCACCCTTAGAGCATTATGCTTCTTTTTCTGAAGAAATCCTGGTTTCTGATTTCCAAGACTTATCTGGAGAAAATTATGCAAAATTATTGTTCCATCTCATGCCAGTTGGACAAATTTTATCCCTAGAACCAACTATGTTTCCCCTAGATAGTTTTGATGAAGATGGTCAATTATTTTTGCAAGTAATTGCCAGGGTTTAGGGGAGAGAAAATACTTCTACTATTGATCGGGAAGTTACAGGATTATTTAATTTGATCATGCAACCTGGAGTGACTCTTGATATACCAACATTCTAGGAGGGTTTAGTGAATTCCCAATTGTAAAATTTGAATCTTATTGGTTGTTTCGGATTTCAACCTCTGTTGATCTACTTGTTCCTCTACGTCCATTTAGAGAAATTCATGCATTTAAGCTTGAACATAATGGATTTACATAAAAATAAATAATCAATGATAAACTAGACAAAGATTGTAAGAAGTCAGCCTAACCATGAGGGTTTTTCATATTTCACTTCCTCTGTCATGTTAGTTGTATATTCAATTATAAACAACTCAATCTGACCATGCCTCTTACCAAAAGCCCAGTCCTCTTTACAACTCAGTAAGGATGTCAAAGTAAGAGACTGGTTCCAATTTCAAGATTATGTTGAAATTAGATTCTATGGAGCATAGGTTTCCCCTTATAGGATCCCTTCTTTTTTACCAATGAGATTGTTTTCACTGGAGTTCATTAGACAAAGTCTAAATGTGGATCAAATTCATTTTGTGCCAGCAAAGAAGCGACCTTTTTTTAAATTGCCCAAAACTGCTAGACCATTTATTGTTAATAATAGATAAGCTATGAAAAAGTTGAGAAAATGCTTCATGATATGCATCTTCAGTAAGGCGATAACTGGTCATATGATCCTCATCAAATTATTTCAAGAAGAAGGGTGGAGACTTATTATGCTCCCTATACACATGAATTAAGACATGAAATTGAAAAGCTGGCTAATGGTAGTCAATCTCAAGATTAGAAGGGGATGGATGTTGAGACTACCCACCCTATAGAAAAAGGGTTGAAGAGAGGAATTGAAGAAATTATTGATTTGGATGATGAAGTATTCCACAATTATAAGAAATAAAAGCTATAGGAAAAAGAAAAGTGATCCGAGCTTTTGATAAAAAGTTCCTCCACTGCAACTGGCTTTCATTTACAATTGGGAGAAGTGAGATGCACACCTTCTTATCCTATTCTTGAAGAGATTGAACAAAGATCTGTTTATGTTTTGAAGGAATCATATGAAAAATTAAAGAAAAGAACAAGAATATTAGGGATAATGTTGTCTCTCCGATTGGAGCCTAATTAGTGTCAGAGTATCACACCAGGTTGCTATAACCCCATGGATTTGGAAAGAAATCAACTTAAATTATATTTTTCTCATCCCTATGCTTTGAGAGTTTTCTCGATAACAAAATGAAAAATTGTAAATCTAACTGTGGATGCAAGAGATATTTCCTTTTCTGATAAAATCAATCTACATAGGCAAACTGGGGAACTCCTTTATAGGGATTTGAGCAAAACATCACTAGCAACAAGTAAAACATAAGATTTATTGGGAAAGGTAATAAATCAACTAAAGTTAGAAAAAGAAAATTCCAGATCCTTTCATACCCAAAATTAGGAACTAAAAAAATTGATTGTCAAGCTTGGGGTAAACCCTAAAGATAGATCTATTATTCAGAAAATTTTACAGGGGGCAGAACCAGAGATTTAGGTGTTAAGGAAGAAATTAAAGTTACCTATAGTTGAACATGTTATGGCCCTAGAGGTTGCCCAACTTGAAGAAGAGAAAGATCTTATAACCAAATAATTACTGGAAATAAACATGGAAGTATCTACCTTGAAGGAGTCGAATGCCATCTTGCAAAAAAAGATAGATACTAATGTTTGCACAATTGTAGTACAACTAGGTTCAAAATATCCCGCTGAAAAACTAACCAGGTCATGACAAAATTGAATATCTCAGAAGATGAAATGAAGAAAATTCAGAATAGTCTGGATGATACCAAAGAACATTTAAAAGTTAAAGAGAGATATTTGAATATGGAAAAATAAAATGCATTACAACATCAGAAGAACTAACATACAACATGCGATGAGATCAAGGAATGAAGGAGAAGCTGAAAGGCAATATGTCTCTGATTCACGCTAGAGAGATAATTTGGAATTACATTATTCAAAATGTGAAAGTAATATGGGATTATATGTTGATTTTAGACGAAGAGAAAATTATTGTGAGAGATTTGGAAACAATCATTGCTTCTAGTAAAGAAAAATCCCAGCAAAGTGCCCAGTTAGCAAAGAAAATGATTGATTTTATTAATTCTAAATCATCTCAAGAATTAAGAACTATGGATATTGAAGGCAAAACATCTTGTTCTGGAAATAAATAAAATGGTACAAAAGGATATCTATAGAAAAACACAGAGGAAAAGTTTGGGGAGATCAAGGAATCAATTTTGAAGTTCAATACAAAATTTTACAAGAGGAAAATGGTAGGATTGCCCCAGTGTTTTAAAAACTGGCCAGTCTAAACTGGTAACTGGTCCAATTGGTTGGTTAGAAAGCCCATCGGGTCAAACTGACTTAAAAACCCAGTTTACCTCCTCATTTCGCCTTTTTTTTCCCTAACCAACTGGTTTAGGACGAAACCCGCCGGTTTGTGGTCAAACTGGCCGATTTTGTCCTAAATCGGCTAGTTTATTGCCAGGGAAACTATAACCCCTACAAAATGCATTTTTGTGAGTTTTGAAATTGTTTTGAGGGAAATTTGGGGTTGTTTCCCTCCAAAAATAGTCCCTCCAAGAAAAAAATGCCTACCCTCTCATTTTCTTGACACATCTCAACCCTAACAATGTTGGCAATTAATGGTAATGTTAAATTCTTAAAGTAAAAGTGACATTTCCTTTAATTTTCATTTTCATCCTTTTACTTAAATTTTTAACATTACCATGAAATCACTTAGGATGTTTGAGAGTGGTTTCGACCTCATTGGATTTGATATGGAGAAACTAGAATTTTAGATTTCACTCAAAATTCAATAGACTTAATCGTTTTCAGGATTTCATGGTTTGGGGGTTTGCAATGTTTCCATTTGATTCTATCATGCGTGAAGGTATGATATTGGCATTTGATCAAGAGCATGAAGCCCTTTAAGAACCTTGATCATGGTGGCATTGATTGTTGAACTTTGTTGATGGTGGTACTGATTGTTGAACTCTTATATAATGGCCTTAACAAGAATGCACCCTTCACTCAAAAGAAAACAACTAGTCAGGCATGCTAATCTTTTTCTACCACATTATAAGGTTGAGGAGATGAATCCTTCACTCAAACCAAAATCATTGTTAGGCATGTTAAACCTTTTCAATTTCTATCATGTTATATGGTTGAGCAATCCAAGTCTGAACGCTTTGAGCTAGATGATGTTCATGTATCTCTTGCTGATGATGTTTATGTATTTCTAGTAGCGTTGAATCGATGATGAGTTTCATGAGTGACCATTTTGATCAATGATTTGTAGTTTTGATGTCTATTTTTGCTACTACTAAAGTTGTAGAGGAGTTTTAAGAGTCCTCAAACTCGGAGGCATATTATTTATGTAGCTCATGTTGATGATCTCTTGTCTAGTAGTGGTGATGAGTTTGATCAAGATGAGGAGTGATCATGTTGTTGATCACTGATATGTAGACTTGTAGTAGTTCAATGACCCCATAGCTTAGAGCATTGTTTTCGGACTCTAGAGGCCAGTTAGAGCCTCATTGATTATGTATTTTGTTGAGGATATGTATTTCACTTGATGTCATTTTGATATATTCGTCTTTACATGGTATATAGATGAGAAAACCTTGCATATTTTATTTCTATTGGCTTGAAATCATGGATTTAAATCTTAGAAATAGATTTTTCATTAAAAATTAACTATTTAATGTATTTTTTAAACCGGTTCATTTAAACCTAACCAGTCCTGGTTCGACCGGTTTTCGTTCGAAACCCGGTTCATTAGGTGGACAAGTCTGGTCACCAGTTCTAGTTTTTAAAACATTGGGTTGCCCTCATGATAGGATCAAAAAGGTATTATGCTCCCTTGAGAGACATATGAGACACTGTTGGTAGAAGAAAAGCGTAAGATTGATTCTTCACACGAGAAGAAAACAATATTGAAGGGCTCTACTATTGTCAATTATTTTCAGAAAGATTTCCAATTGCTCTGGTTAGTCAGAACACTCTTCATAGAGTAACCAACCTTCAATGAGATTACCAACTTCAGGATGGCTCATGTCAGATTTATCAAGTGCTCAAGTTCAGATTGATCAATATGGAAAAATGGCAGAGCATTGATATCACTAGGTGAAGCAGCTGAACCTGAACCTTCTACAAGCAAGCTTGCTCCAAAATCACAAGTTATCCAATGAAAATCAACAACCTGCTTCGTTTGATGAAATATTCAAAGAATATTATATTTTATAATGTTAAGTCTTTTAATTTTAGATTCTCAACCCTAACAATGTTGGCAATTAATAGTAATGTTAAATTCTTAAAGTAAAAGTGACATTTCCTTTAATTTTCATTTTCATCCTTTTACTTAAATTTTTAACATTACCATGAAATCAGTTAGGATGTTTGAGAGTGGTTTTGACCTCATTGGATTTCATATGGAGAAACTAGAATTTTAGATTTCACTCAAAATTCAACAAACCTAATCATTTTCAGGATTTCATGGTTTGAGGGTTTGCAATGTTTCCATTTGATTCTATCATGCTTGAAGGTATGAGATTGGAATTTGATCAAAAGCATGAATCCCTTTAAGAATCTTGATCTTGGTGGCATTGATTGTTGAACTTTGTTGATGTTGGTGGTACTGATTGTTGAACTTCTCCACAATGGCCTTAACAAGAACCCTTCACTCAAACCAAAATCATTGGTTAGGCATGTTAAACCTTTTCAATTTCTATCATGTTATAAGGTTGAGCAATCCAAGTCTGAAGAGTTTGAGTTAGATGATTTTCATGTATCTCTTGCTGATGATGTTTATGTATTTCTAGTAGCGTTGAATCAATGACGAGTTTCATGAGTGACCATGTTGATCAATGATTTGTAGTTTTGATGTCTATTTTTGCTACTACTAAAGTTGTAGAGGATTTTTACGAGTCCTCAAACTCGGAGGCATATTATTTATGTAGCTCATGTTGATGATCTCTTGTCTAGTAGTGGTGATGAGTTTGATCAAGATGAGGAGTGATCATGTTGTTGATCACTGATATGTAGACTTGTAGTAGTTTAGTGACCCCATAGCTTAGAGCATTTTTTTCGGACTCTAGAGGCCATTTAGAGCCTCATTGATTATGTATTTTGTTGCAGATATGTATTGCACTCGATGCCATTTTGATATATTCACCTTTACATGGTATATAGATGAGAAAACCTTGCATATTTTGTTTCTATTGGCTTGGAATCATGGATTTAAATCTTAGAAATAGTTTTTTTCATTAAAAATTAACTATTTAATGTATTTTTTAAACCGGTTTGTTTAGACCTGACCAGTCTTGGTTCAACCGGTTCCAGTTTGAAACCCGGTTCATTAAGTGGACAGGTCCGGTCACTAGTTCCGTTTTTTAAGACATTGGATTTTCCTCATGATAGGATCAACAAGGTATTCTGCTCCCCTGAGAGACATATGAGACACTGTTGGTAGAAGAAAAGAGTAAGATTGATTCTTCACATGAGAAAAAAACAATATTGTAAGGCTCTACTATTGTTAATTATTTTCAGAAAGATTTCCAATTGCTTTGGTTAGTCAAAACACTCTTCATAGAGAAACCAACCTTCAACGAGATAACCAACTTCAGGATGGCTCATGCCAGATTTATCAAGTGCTCAAGTTCAGATTGATCAATATGGAAAAATGGCAGAGCATTGATATCACCAGGTGAAGCAGCTGAACCTGAACCTTCTACAAGCAAGCTTGCTCTAAAATAACAAGTTATCCAATGAAAATCAACCACCTGTTTTGTTTGATGAAATATTCAAAGAATACTATATTTTATAATGTTAAATCTTTTAATTTTAGGCTTTAAGTCCTCAAGAGGACTGAATAGAGCTTTGAGTAGTTCTAAAAGAAGTTTTTATAAGTTCGTGGCAGTTAACGATTTTTATAATTGTCACCTTTGTAATGTTACCATAAAAAGACTTTGGAGAACCATTTTTTGGGGTTTAGAATTGAATCCAAAGAGGAAAAACTTTTGTGTAATGTGCTAATATTTTCTTGGAGATTGAATAAAGCTTTCAAGGTGATTCCAAGCAGTCCTTTGAATATTATATGTGTTTCTGCTTATTATAAGTCATTTACTGTTCCTTCTTCTTTGGAAAAGTGTAATGAAGCTGCTGTTATTTTAATAAAAAAGATTTACTAAAATCATAGTACCTGTAATTTAAAACAAAATATCCTTAATTTGTGCTCCACTTTCTGTACACTCATTTTCTATATCTCTCACATATTCTGCTAAGGTTTAAAACAAGAGATTCTGCAGTTACATCCTTCTATTTTGGACCTTTTATCTTTTCTTTCTATCACCCTGCTACAACTTTAAATCTTTTTCATAGTTAGTGAGGACACCTTGAAAGATATATTTTATCCGAAGAAGATTTCCTTAACATTACCTGTGGAACTCATCTTTGAACAATCATGATGGGACAAAAAATCACATTTACCATCTTTTTGTATAGATGTCCTAGGCACTGGCCTCTTCTCAGCCAGAGGTTGTCTCTAGTGTAACAACATCTTTTGGTGCCATTGCCCGGGGATCGAAGAACAAAGTTATTTTTCCCTGGGATTGTTTTGAAAACCATTTCTTTATTTGGTGAGAAAAGAAAGTGGGTTGGATGAGTTTTCTTGCCACGTAGCAGTCCTGGCTCCAAGAAGGCCTCATATGAGGTCAGAAACCTTGCAGCAAAAGGCCCCAATCTTATTTGATACTGAGAAATTAGTTTCTCGAAGGGTTTGCAGGGAAAAATCCCAAAGAATCCAAGTTCTACTTTGTCTGCTCCTTGTAGTAGTTCCTTATCTCAATATCCCAAAATTATTCATCCAGAAGAAATCACAAAAAAATAGTTTTTTCTTAAGGGAGTCCCATTTCTCCGTAGTCTTCGTTTCTTGAGCCTACTCTTGAAGAAATATCATTTGAATCTGCTTCTTTCTCTTTTCGAGTAATTTTAGAGGTTGAAGAAATTAAAACTATTGACTTTTCTACTACATACCAAGTTGTTCCTACAATCTCCTAGTCAATCCCCATATTTCACCATCTCATTTTGTGTTTAAAGCAAGAAACCCTCCTCTTCCATTCCAAAATCAGAATATGGTGATTCTAGGATTTCTTTTAAACTGTTATGCTCCTTTCAACCTGCGCCAACCTATGAATTCTGTGCCTCAGGATTATTTGAAGTTGCTCACAAGGTTCACAAGGGATGATGACGTTACCACATAAAAACACATAACAAATTTCTGTGCTTTTGTAGTAAACCTGAATTTGGAGTATCTTGATGTAGTTATGAGATTATTTTTACAATCATTGGATGGAGAAGCAAGAAAGTGGTTTAAGCCCTTCCCAACTAATTCAATTAATACATGGGAGGAAATGGAGAATTATTTTATAGATAGATGGGGAGAAAAGAAGGATCATGGCTATTTTTTGACTGAGTTCAACGTAATAAAAAGAAAACCAGACGAGCAAGTGGCTAAATTTATCAAAATATTTAAAAAATTGTATAATAGTTTCCCTTTAGATATAAGACCACCTCCTACTGGTGCAAAGGTAGTTTTTGCAGGAGTATTTGAATCAGATTTTGGTTATACTTTTAGGGAAAGTCAATCTCCCACCTTAGATCAAATTTAGATTGATGCATTGGAGATTGAAGCCAATCTGTCTGTAGTAGGAAAAACTAAACAAAATTATGAAACAATGGCTAAAAATAAGGGAAAAGAAGAAGCGAGATCTTCCAATCAGCCTAAAGATTCACATGAGAAAAAGCTGGATGAGATGACAAAGGTTATGAGGAATATGTCTAATAAATTAGTAAAGCTTGAATTTTACAATAAAAATTCTCCTAGAAAAATTAAACAAGGAAAAAATAGAAATTTTAATCCTAAATTTAGGAGGCCACCATTGCATATTATGGAGAGAGAAAAGAAAGACCAAGATCAACTCCAACCTCCTTTGTATATTGAAGATGGACCAGAAGAAGTAGTGGAAAAAACTCTTAAATTTCAGGAGAATCAATATTCTACTCTATCAGAGGAAGAAGGAGAAGAAATATATGAAGAGGGTTTAAATCTAGAGTCCCATATTGCATGAGATGATGAGGAGATTGATGAGTATTGCAGGAAATTTACAGATCCGCTACAGGCGAAATTGCACAAGAAGTATGATCTCAGATCAAGGAAGAGATCAAGGACTGAGGATCATACAAAGGAACATTCGAACAAGCTAGCTCAACAATCAGTGCAAAAAGCTGATGAAAAGGGGAAACAACCCCTCAAAACAATTCTTGTTCAGTAGGAAGAAACTTCTAAAAGCCAACAAATTAAGGTGAGTCAAGAAAAAAATAATTTAGTAGCCTACAATGAACCAAGAAAATGTGCAAAGAGAGAAACCAATAGAAGAAGAGAAGATTAAAGCAACAGAGGAGATTCATTCCTTCAGTATTTAGAAAGAATTAGATAAGATTAAGATACCCATTCCATTGATTGAGTTGTGAAAGAATCTATTTACAAAAAAGCGTATTTCAAATTTTATCAATTTATCTCAAACCAATGATGCAACATATATAGTCAATTTGCAAGAGGAAACACCAATTGTGATGTTTGGACCTCATGCAGAAGAACATGATTCCTCTAATCATTTTTATATTTCTATTCTAATGCATACTTTTATTCTTCATAACTATATGTTGGACTTAGGGGCTTCTCACAATTTACTGCCTCTCTCAGTGATGAAGAAACTAAACCTCTAAATCACTAAACCATGCAATGATTTATATTATTTTGATTCTAAAAAAGTCAAGTGTGTTGGGCTTATTAAAGACCTTTTGGTTTCTTTCACTCAAATTCCAACCATAAGTATTGTAATGGATGTAGTAGTTGCTTATATCCCAACGTGATTTGGAATGATGATTTCTAGATCTTAGGGAGCTAAAATAGGAGGGGTACTAAAGCCTGATTTCACTTATGCAATCATTCTAGCCTTTGGTGGGGAAGAAAGAAGATTGTATAGGGAGTAGAGGTTTGTTAAAACTATTACAAAGGAAGGTTCTAGTAATTCTCCTATTTATAGCCAGGAGATTTTTATTGTTTTATGTTGCAAGTACTTGAAGACATTGCTAAAGATACATAGGTGCAGGTTTCTTCAATAGTCCAAAACAAATAAGCAATAGTAAGTGGAGTTTGGAAGTTATATTTTGATGGAAAATATTCAAAGGAAGAGAATGGTGCAGGTGTTCTTATGCTTTCCTAAAAAGGTGAGGCCATTCCTCTTTCTTATAAGTTGGAATTTGATTCTACCAATAATATAACCGAGTATGAGGCTCTAATTCTTGGTATGAAAGCTGCCAAGACTACGAATATAGAATGTATTTCCATCTTTAGATATTGCGAGTTAGTTGTGAAACATATTAGAGGGCAGTGTCAGACAAAGCACCCAAGGCTTAGAGCTTATCAGAATTAAGTTTGGGATCTGGTAGATAATTTATTTTCAACCTTTAATATTCAGTTTCTGCCAAGGGAAGGTAATAGGTTGGATGCTTCACTTGCAGTGGCAACCAACACTTTAAACCTCCACAAAATCCAAACTTGAGGTATGAAGTTGAGGATTGTCACAAACCTTCTATACCAGACAATGTTAAATATTGGCATGTATTTGAAGATGAAGAACACATCAAAAAGTTTTTGGAACTGGTAGGCGAATTTTATAATTCATAGATTGATCAAGACATAGATGAAAATAATGTAGAGGAAGGAGTTAATAATGAATCACAATGGAATAATTCTATGGATGGCCAAAAAATTGTTCAACTGAATGGTAATGCGATTCCCAAAGGTTTGGTACCTTTGGAGAATTTTTTTTATGCAAATGATGTTCCACTAATTATCAGTAAGCAGAGTTGGGAAGAGGATGTTGAAGATTATAACCTTGGAACTGAACAACAACCCAAACTTGTGAAGCTGGCAAAAGACATTTCTAAAGATTATAAACATAGGTATGTAGATTTGTTTACAAAGTATTATGATGTTTTTGCATGGTCTTATGAAGACCTTAAAACTCATGAAAAACATTATTCAACATAAGATTCCTTTGGAGATGGGGGCCAAACCATATAAACATAAGTTAATAAAGATTAACCCATTGCTTTTTCCTTCAATAGAAAATGAAGTGAATAAATTGTTATAGGAAAAAATAAATGTTCCTTTGAGATACTCAGACTGGATTGCTAGTTTAGTGTCTGTGAGGAAGAAAAATGGAGAAATTAGACTATGCATAGATTTTCAAAATATGAATAGATCATCATTGGAGGACAATTACCCTCTTCTAAAAATGGATCTTCAAGGCTATCCATGATTGATGGGTTCTCAGGTTACAATCAAATTGTAGTGCACCCAGATGATCAGAAGAAAATAAATTTCACAACTCCATGGGGAACCTTTATATATGAAAAAATTCCATTTGGGTTGATGAATGTTGGTGCAACCTTTCAGAGGGCTATGGATATAGCCTTTGTGGGAGAAAATAATAAATTTTTTGTCATATATTTGGATGATATCACAATGTTTTCCAGATCTGATGAAGAGAATCTAAAACACATTCAACAAACTTTGATAAGTGTAGGAAATATGGACTGTCACTAAATCCAAAGAAGTCTCATTTTTCTTTAAGAGAAGGGAATTTATTGGTGCATATTGTGTCAAAGGAGGGAGTCAGAATTGATCCAAAGCGAGTGGAAGAAATTAGTAATATAGCTTTGCCAAGAAATAAAAAGGAAATTCAAGTTTTCTTGGGAAGAATATTCTGAGAAGATTTATTCCCAATTATGCAGAAATGGTTAAAGAGATCACTGATATGCTAAAGAAGGATGCATAAGTTAAATGGACCCCAACGACCAGAGAGTCTTTTACTAGAATTAAAAAGGATTTTGGAGAAGCACTTGTTTTGGTAAGCCCTGATTACCAAAAACCATTCCATTTTTTTTTTTTTGCTTCACCTTATACTATTGCAACTGTTCTTTTACAAAGAAACTAAGACAATAAGGAGCAACCAGTAGCATTTTTCAGCAAGGTTTTGAGATATGTTGATTTAAAGTATGACATTTTGGAGAAATCAGATTATGCATATATTTTCGAAATATGAACAGAGCATCACTGGAGGACAATTACCGTCTTCCGAAAATGGATCTTCAAGGCTATCCATGATTGATGGGTTCTCAGGTTACAATCAAATTGTAGTGCACCCAGATGATCAGAAGAAAATAACTTTCACAACTCCACGGGGAACCTTTATGTACGCAAAAATTCCATTTGGGTTGATGAATGTTGGTGCAACCTTTCAGAGGGATATGGAAATAGCCTTTGTGGGAGAAAACTATAAATTTTTGGTGATATATTTGGATGATATCATAGTGTTTTCCAGATCTGATGAAGAGAATCTAAAACACATTCAACAAACATTTGAGAAGTGCAGAAAATATGGACTGTCACTAAATCCAAAGAAGTCTCATTTTTCTTTAAGAGAAGGGGATTTATTGGGGCATATTGTGTCAAAGGAGGGAGTTAGAATTGATCCAAAGCGAGTGGAAGCAATCAGTAATATAGCTCTACCAAGAAATAAAAAGGAAATTCAAGTTTTCTTGGGAAGAATAACTTTTCTGAGGAGATTTATTCCCAATTATGCAGAATTTGTTAAAGAGATTACTTGGTAAAGAGATTTTTTGGTAAGTCTTGATTACCAAAAACCATTCCAAATTTTTTCTTTTGCTTCACCTTCTACTGTTACAGCTGTTCCTTTACAAAGAAACTAAGAGAATAAGGAGAAACCAACAACATTTTTTAGCAAGGTTTTGAGATATGTTGATTTAAAGTATAACATTTTGGAGAAACAAGCTTATGCTCTGGTTAAAGCCTTAAAGGCTTTAAGAACATATGTTTTGTAGTTACATATTACTGCATATGTACCAAACTCATTGGTTAAGGATGTGTTGACACAAGGTGACAATGAAGGAAGAAGGGGAAAATGGATAGCTAAAATTTAGGAGTATGACATGGATAGTAAGCCAACAAAATTAATAAAGGGATAGGGATTAGAAAAGATCTTAACAGAGGAAAATTACCAGGCGATGGGAATTAATTTGCCTGTAGAAATTTTAGAATCAAAATCAAATGATGAAAAAGGTAAGCGAAATGGACAAGATAATAGAATTGCATATGAATATCTTTGTTCTGATTGGTATAGAAACATTGTTCATTACTTACTATTTCTTAGCTTTCCAATTGGTTTAGACAGGGCGAAGTATAAATATTTGAAACTGAAAACCCAAAAGTATGTCGTAGTGAAAGGTCGGTTATATTGGAAATATCCTATTGGTGTTCAAAAAAATCAAATGATGAAAAAGGTAAGGGAAATGGACAAGATAATAGAATTGCATATGAATATCTTTGTTATGATTGGTATAGAAACATTGTTAATTACTTACTATTTCTTAGCTTTCCAATTGGTTTAGACAGGGCAAAGTATAAATATTTGAGACTGAAAACCCAAAAGTATGTCATAGTGAAAGGTCGGTTATATTGGAAATATCCTATTGGTGTTCAACTGCTTTGTCTGAAAGAAGGAGAGACAATTGATATTTTTAATGAGTATCATGGATGTGCTTGTGGAGGACATTATAATTGGAATGTAACAACACATAAAATCTTAAAGGCTGGTTTTTATTGGCTTACTTTATTCTCAAATGTTTACAAACTAGTTAGATGTTGTGAAAAGTGCCAACTTTTTGCTGAAAAGAAAAATTTAACACCACTGCCATTAATTCTTGTGTTTGTTGATGAGCCTTTCAGGCAGGGTGGATTGGATTTCATATGGGAGTTAAATCCACCTTCTAGTGGACAACATAAGTGGATTTTAATAACCACTGATTACTTTACAAAATGGGTGGAAGCAATTCCAACTAGGAAGGCAACTAATACAGTGGTGATCAAGTTCCTGGAAGAAAATATTTTTACAAGATTTAGCTGCCCTAATAAATTAGTTACATTCAATGCCCAAGTATTCAAATCTACAAAATTAATTAATGTCTGTTAGAATTACATTGTTATTTGTTCCCATTTTACCACCTATTACCATCAAGGAAATGGGTTGGAAGAATCCTCTAATAAAGCTATGGTAAGGATACTCAAGAAAACAATTGTAGAAAACAAAAGGAATTGGGATTCTCAGCTAAAGTTTTCCCAATGGGAAATCAAAGTGACTACCAAAAGATCCACTGATAAGTCACCTTTTGAATTAGCATATGGAGTAGTAGCTCTCTTCCCTAGTTAGATAGCAAAACCAGTAGCTGCACTCATTCAAGATGCTGAGGAGGAACACAATGCAATGAATCGAAGGATAAACCAACTAGTAGAACTGAATGAGAATAGAGAACAAGTAATTGAGAAGTTGATCAACTATAAAAAAAAAGATGAAATTAATTTTTGACAGAAAGGCCAAAGAAATATTTTTTTAGCCTAGGGTCCTTGTCTTCATTAGGGGAATTTACTTGTCTTTTCAACTTATCTCCCTATGGGTTTACTCAAATTTCAAGTGGTAACATTCATTGGATGAAAAATTTGACTCCTCATCCAAGGAGTACTCGTATTGCATACTTTCAATAGACCTTGCTCCACGAAAATGAAAAATACATGAAAAATGTGATTGTGTTTTTTCATTGTTGGCTTATTAGGGGCTGACCCAGGTTTGGAGTAAATTAGCCCAATAAATCTCTGTACTACTGGCCCTTTCGGCATTAGTTTGTAGAGTGCAGTCTGAGGTCTCACCTGAAGTAGTATGGGGGGGGTGCTAGAACCAAGTTTCTGCATCCTTGAGATGTCTGAGGGGTTGATTCGGTCCAACTGTCAGTCCCTACACGAAGGTTACTTCACGCACTTCCCTGGCCTTCGCGTCCTAACTCCTGATATATTCGCCTTTGCGCAACCCTAACCGGGGCTGTGGGGCTTCCGCGCTGCTAGAGCAGTGCTCTGCACTATTTCCCTAAGTCACCCACAATCTTACTTATCTTCTTACACCAGTTAGTTATCTTTGCGTAAACGGATGCCTTATGTTATATTTATCTATGCATCACATTCATATGAGTTTGTGCAACAAATAAATAGTAAACTTGCAAATTATGCCCAATAATACATAAAACAGGAAAAGATACATAGAAATATGATTAAACTTCTCTTTATTAATTCTTCCCAAGGTTATAGACTCGATCTTCCCTACGCACTCAGCTGTAGGGGTCCATGCACTCAGCTGCGGACTACTGGATCTTTGCGCACATAGCTGTAGAGCCTTCTCCTACTCTACGACCCAAAGGCACACTTTACACTTCGACTCAATCACTTCCTTAGACTCATCATGCTTCTATTCTCTTCACTTTTCTACACTTAGAGCCTCGCTCTATTTATACAATCCCATGGTCTACGGACCATGGGTAGATATTTCAAGCCAACATTATAATATAAAAGCAAGGGCAGACAACCCTGTGACTCTATTATGACTTCACGATCCGCACCCACAAATCGCAGAGTCTTTACAATGGACTTCATCAAAACTTGGGCTTTAAGCCCCAAAACATGCCTTTGGGGGGGATTCTATGCCCAACAGGCCTCCAACACAAACATCATGACTCGCCCTCGAGTCACTTTGTCGGTGCAGAGATCTTCATGTGAAGTACCTCCAACTCTACTCGAGTCACTGCAAGGTCGGCAACGCACTGAGAGGCTGCCTGCTGAATCTCTTGTACCCGTTGTTCTGAGACCGCAGTGTCAAAAATGCTTCCATGGACCTGTTCCTGCGTCCCCTGCATTTTTTTATAGTCTTGCGCCTTCTTTCGACTATTTGGTGCTTGAAGACTGTGCTTCTGTCGGTTAGTCAGATGACTGGGCCACCCGTGTATGGCTTCAATCGATTGCCATTCACTTTGCCTGGGAAAGGTTCTCCATTTAGCTTAACCAACTGCATGCCACCTCAGTCTATGACTTCCTTAACAACATATGGGCCCATCCAATGCATCTGGAATTTCCCTGGGAATTTATCAAACTTACCATCATATAGTAACACTAAATTGTTTACTTTGAAGGTGCACAACCTAATATGTTGATTGTGTCAGGGCTTTTCGCGTTGCTTTTGTACCTGTTGATGGAAGCTAGCCAGAAACTGTTCCTCTTCTAGTTATTCCAACTGCGTGAGCCTCTCTTCCAAGGCTCCGTGATCCATCATACTTGTGAGCGCTGTGATGCGCAGACTAAGCACAATATACTCCATTGGCATGACAACTTCCACACCATAGACCAACCGGAATGGTGTCTGTCCCATCATTTTCTTGCACGTTGTCCTATAAGCTCGTAATACTGTAGGAACGCATAGGTCCCAATCACTCCGTTGCACGTTGCAAACTTTGGTCAAGGCAATCTCCAATATTTTTTTGAATGCTTCCACTATCCTATTGGCTTGTGGGTGATACAGTGCGCTTTTTTGATGATACACCTGAAATTCTCCTATTAGCGCGCTGATTGTTTTGTTCAAGAAATGTGTATCGCGATTGCTCATCAAGATCTTCGGACATCCAAATCGATTCAATACGTGTTCGAACAGAAACTTCGTAGTCGTGGCGGCAGTGCAATCTTTTACCAGCCACGCTTCTGCCCATCGAGTCAGGTACTTTGTTGTGATGATCATGTATATCGCGCCCATTTTTCCTTGAGGTTTGATAGGGCCTACAAAGTCGATTGCCCACTTTTCAAAGGGATGTAGCATCATTTGTGGATTCAAAGGCATCTCATCCCTTCGTGATGGTTTACCCATTGTTTGACATACATCACAGGCCTTGTAGTGTGCTTTTGAATCCTGATGAAGAGTTGGCCACCACAACCCTGTGCAGAGGATCTTCTGCGCGGTTTCTCTTCCTGCATAGTGTCCTCTTGTAGCGCCCCCATGTGTGTCCACGAGGGTATGACTACGTTCAAATTTAGGTACATATCTTTGTAGTATCTCATCATTGCCCATCTTATATAGGTGCCCTGCTATGACAAAAAAATCTGTCGCGTGCACCACCAGTTCCTTCTTCTGCTGGACGGAGTACTCTTTCAACACAGTTCCAGTTGTGAGAAAGTGGATTATGTCTTCGAAGTGTCCATCTGCTATGTGTATAGAAAAGAGCTATGCGTCAAGTAATCCTTCCTCCAAACTAGTAGGTTCCTCTCCCGTCTCAATTCGTGACAAGTGATCTGGTCCCGTGTTCAGGCGTCTAGGCTTCATAACGGCCTCAAAATCATATTCTTGGAACAATAAGAGCCACCTACATATCCACCCCCCCAACATAGGCTTATTGACCAAGTATTTTAGCGTGGAATGGTCTGTATACATCTTGAAGTGTCCCCCTAGCAAATAGTGCCGATATTTTTGGAGTGTGTACACCATAGCCAATCCCACGCATTCAGTTGTGGAATAGTTCTTTTCTGCTTTAGACAAAGTGTGAATTGTGAACGTGATAGGGTGATCCAAGCCTTCTCTACCCTCCTATGTTAGTACCGCTCCCAGCGCTATACATGATGTGTCAACATGGACATGAAACTCCACGTCCCATTTTGGGAAGACCAGGATTGGCACAGAGGCCAATTTCTCTTTTAGTACATCCAAGATCTTCATGCAATCATCATTACAGCAGAATGTGACATCCTTTTTCAACAGCTTCTCCATCGGTGCGGTGATCTGGGCACAACTTTTGATGAACTTCCTTAATACCCCGTATGTCCCAGGGTAGCGCACAACTGTTTGACACTTTGCGGTGCTTTCCAATTCAGAATCACTGCAATCTCTGCGGGGTTGACCATCAGTCCCTGTTTACAAACCACATGTCCCTGTTGCAAATAATATTGAGAGGGGGGTTGAATCAGTATTAGTCAAGTCAATAATATTTTCTTTTCATACTCAAATTTATATATGCTACTTCCATGTGGGTAACCTGCATGTACACGCAACTGTGTTTAAGGAAACAAGCATATATCCAACAAAATAATGATTCAGTTAATTCATCATATGTTGATGTTTAATCTATGCATCAGTACTTTATTAAACATTAAACAGTAACCATACGCAGTTAATAACAGAGTGAGACATCACACGTAAGCAACACACATGAACACCAAGATTTAAGGTGGAAACCCAATGTGGGTGAAAACCACCTGCTGTTGTCATCTCTGTCTTCTTTTAATAATAAGAAAATATGTTTACAACATTGTACTGGTGCAGTCTCATACCAGTACGTAGACATCTACCTGCAGAAGGCTACAACCTTCTCTCGTTCTCCAGCTTCTACTGGAAGGGAGATACAACCCCCTAGCTCTTGTACTAGCTGATATGTTTACTAGTACGTAGGCGCCAACCCACAGAAGGCTACAACCTTCTCTCTTCCTCTAGGGACCACATTTCATAAATTTTCATACTGGATACTCCTGGAATACAACACCATAATCTGAAGGCCACATTTCATGCAATTTTCATACTAGACCCATCAACAACATTGAAGCTCAAAATCAATCACCACTCAATACAACTATCAAATACATCTGCATCAACCAATCAATGAAACTCAATCATCCAAACTCAATCAATCACTAACAACCTCTGAACCCCTGACACAACTGAATCAACCATTCATTCATACCTTAATCAACCAACAAATCAACTGGAACAGAGAGATCACTGTAACTAGCACACAGATCTGTACTGAGAACACTGCATCATCATTCAGAACCAGTTGTAACCTCAAAACCATGCATCAGAGTGTATACACAACTTTGAAGAGCCGAACCAACGTGTATACACAACTTCATCAAAGCGAACCAACGTTTTAGATCTGCAAATACTTACTTATAACTTTGCTGCACTTCCTGACTTCAGACATACCTAGATCATCACATATAAAGGATAATACATGTGTTAGCAACCAGATTTAGCCCATAAGATCACATAATGACAAGTCATTATGATCCTGATCCATCATCCATCATCACTGAAGTAAATCACAATCAATCTAAACATTGTTACTAGAATGCAGTCACTAGAACATAAAACAAAACTCAGAACTCTGCATCAACAACTAGAACCAATTATAACTTCTAACATCATAGTTCATAAGGTATACACTACTTCGATTTGTTGAACCTATGTGTATATGTGCTTTTACCAAAGTCAACCAACGTTTACATCTGTAAATATTCATTCATAATTTTGTAGCTATTCCAGATTTCAGTTATACCCAGATCATAACATTTACAGAGTAATACATGCGTCAGTGTTTAGATCTAGATTATACATGATCAAACCATATAAATATGGTTCATTTGAAGCCTTAAGATCCTGATCTATCATTAGATCTTATCCTCCATCAACTGCTAAGGTTCCTCCTTGGTTTAGATCAAGCAGAGCATCATAAACCCATAACCTGCATAGTGGATCTCACACTTTATCAAATATTCAGTGCTTGTTTGCCTTGGCCTAATGATCTTCTCCTCCTTATATAGTTTTAGTTCTTTCTCAATACCATGGAACAAAACCACTTAGGACCAATACCTTGGATCAAATACCTAGGGTCAATACCTCATACCAAATACCATGGACCAATACCATGGATCAAAATACCATGGACCAAATACTACAGACCAAAAACTTAGTTTTCCAAGGTATACACGCTTTTCCTTCTGTGAAAGTGTGTGTGTACGTTATACACTCCTTTTGTTCTGTTAACCTGCGTGTATATGCAGCTTGGTCAAGGTGAACCTGCATATACCTCTCTTTCTTCATTCCTTGTAGTCTGAACTGTAATTCTTTGCTGTTGTCATGTTATACTGTGATCTTTCATTTGAGTAAGTTGCCTTTTGAACTGATTCCTTGAAACTGTCCTGCATTTCATCACATCTGTAAATATTGCTGGTATGCTTTCTGTCACATCTGATATCTCTTTTGTAGATTCATTTAGTTACCATATACAAGTGAGTTGTTATGCTACAATTGGGTTGCCATCAAGTACAACACATGCATCATAATGCCAACAATCTCTCCCTTTGGACTTGATGGAAACCACGTTGGTGTTGATTACTGCAAGCTGTAGAAACTATTAGAGATAACAAGAAACACCAAAATACTCCCCCCCTTTGACATCAAGGGAAAAGGGCAGGCTAGGATATTCTCCTCTTTTGATATCAAAGGCAAAGGGTTGACCAAAAGGAAGACTTCCATATCTGAACAACTGAATATAAACATTGATCATGCTCCCCCTAAGCACATGCTGAATTTTCTGATTAAACTCCCCCTTTATACACGTTGAGATGCAATATATCATCCATGTTCCCCCTGAGCACATGTAGAGTCTACAAATATTTTCCAAAAGAATAACATGACTCTATCACTCAACTATGTGAGTTTGAGCTTCCTATCACCAATGACTCATACATACATCAATCTCCCAACCAAGTAGGGATATACCAATTGTTTATACATGATATAAATTACATCATATGACCAAAAATGACCCATCAAAAGACTACGATAGACAGAGACAAATTATTACATCATGGGTCTTTATATGCCCTTTACATTGAATGATATACATGACATTTATAACAGAGACCAAATTTCTAAACAAGACCATGGTAGTCATCAACAACTATCATACACCATGTATGATCTGCACCATAAACATTTGTCAACATCCAAACCAGCAACCTGTATATGTTCATTAAGATATGACAATGTAAATATCGCCAACTTGTGACAAAGTAGATATCAACTCACCCTCTTGATCTCATCAAGATCAACTTGCTTCATTTCCTTAGTAGAAAGATCCTTATCATAACCTTCCATGATTCAACTCAACATATGTCATATCTCCAAGCAGTAACACAAAATCATTCACACCATATCATATGTGAAAACACCATAGTCATCACATTATGATCTTTCAGATCATCATCAAGAACTGCATGATCTTTCCACTAGAACCTTCAATATGTCAATCATGTATCATCACTAGGGAACATCCCACATCTGATAAGCATCAACCATGATAATCAACATATGTGAGTATCAACCTATCATCATACGATAAGAACTCATCATCATTATGTGGTTAAGTAAGCCATGTCTTCGAATATCCATGTCTTCAAATAGATATGTCTTCATGTGGCCTGCAATAACACCATTCTCTTGGCCAACCAACAATATGCAACTTAGTAATCATCCATGTATCCATCAAAGAGATATCAATATGTATCTAGCAAACCATGAGCTCATGGTCATTTGTCAAGATTTCTTGATATCATCAACGTCAATGATCCTCAACCATGTGAGAGCCAAGATCTATAGGAATCCTATATCGTAATTGCACCATATGAACTTTATGCATCTTTGAAGGCATGCTGACATCATCATAAAAGAAATGAGTGGCTCATCATCAATTAATGAGGTTGTGTCCTCAAGCTTTTTACTTCTCCTTGTCCTTATGAAGACCACCATGTAAGCAACATATATGTACTGTATACATCATCAAAAAAGTCATCCACAATCATCCATAAATCTGATCTGAATAAAAACTATGTAACCCCAATCAATACAAGTACCATATGAGATTTCATCATGGGAAACTTATAACCGTCACATAGCAAGATGTATCAATTTAAACACTTTAGCCACATAAGCATCATCATCGAAAAGACTTCTAAACATAATGCCAACAATGCTTTGTTAGAAGCATAGCATGTTCTCCCCCTGAACCTGTTCCACCTGTTCACTGTCAGATCTGCTCATTGCATATATCAATAAGAAGTATCAAGGCATCATCATAAATTATATATACATCAAGTTATCAACAACTTGTTAGGATCAAAACACTTCTAAATAATATCCACAGACTATAGTCATCTACGATAGAAAATATAACTGATAATTGTTTGAATCATATCACTTCAGTTTTTTTGAGACTGTCCCACAACATTTTTCTCAAACTACATATATGCGACTGTGCAACTTTGAACTCACATATATACACGACTTGTCTTCATGAAGCTTGTGTATGAGATTTAGAACATTGAAGTTTCATACTTTTAGCTTCTCTTGTGTCTGTCATGTATGTACACTGTGCCATGCCACATTTTTCTGATTGTACTTCCTTCTTCGTCCATATCTTCGAGTGTGATGATGTTTTCTCCTTTTGGTATGGTGCCTGATATTTTCTCTTGCATTCCTTTGCTATATGTCCAAACTTGTTACATGCATAACATCTTACATGTTTCATATTTCTTCTATAGCAATCAATGGCTTTGTGACCAAACATATTGCAAGAAAAACAATATCCCTTAAAGTACCTGCAAGCTGATGATATTTCCGTGTGATGGTCTTGAACCATTCTACTTTCGCATCTTGTTGCAACATGTCCAATATTATGACATATAAAACATTCAACATTATTCATTTGAGGAAATAACCAACTATCATTTCCATGGTTAGGGGTAAAAGGTTTTCTTTGAATAATTTCTTTCCTTGGTCGTTGATGGGATTGACCTCTCATCTCCTTGTTGAGCATTTCAGATTTTGCATTAGAGTTCCTTGCCTCACTTTGTGAGCTAGATTCACCTTCAACAGATTCATAAAAACCAAGACTAATTTTGATGGCAAGAGACCTTTGATTACTGAGAATATTATCCAAAATATTAGTACTATCTTGAAATCGTAAAAGCTTATCTTTTTCTCCTAATTTACATTTTAGGATATCTACCTCAACCTGATATTGCTCTTCCTTTTCAAGATACTGCTTCTTCATGATTTCTTCAGTTTTTCTTCCTTCTTCCACTTGTTGCCTTAATTCAAGAACTTTGTTTTCTTGTTTTTCAAGAGCTTGGAGCAATTCTTCATTCTGCTTATTTGTTTTTTCAAGATCTTCTTTTAGAGAGAGGATCTTAGCTTCAAGACTTTCATAGTAACTAGATCTATCTTTGAGTTTCTTGATTGTTGTGCTCCTTTTATTTACTTCATTTCTTAATGATGTCACTTCATCCTGCATCTTTTGACATTGATCTTCCTTTTCCTTGTACTGCTTCCATAATTTGATTCCTTCCTCTTTTAGTTTGGTAGCTTCTTCTATGAAGGCACACTCCCTTTTGTCCAATAGATCTTGTTGATCTCTAATTTTGTCTGTGAGCCTTTTAAATTCTGCCTCTATTTGATATCTTTCTCTTTCACCCATAAGAGAAAATTTAGTTGTTTCACTATCACTTTCATCATCTTCAAATGGATAGAGATATGTGGCACCAGAGGATAATGAATTCATACCTGATAGATATTTTTCTTGTTCATATTCATTCTGAGGTGATTCTGAATCTGAAGAGTTGCTTCCACATAATCCCCAGTCGACTCTCCCACTATCATAGTTCCTTTGAGATGTCTTCTTCTTCTGAGATGCTTTCTTCTTTAGCTTCTTTCCATTGTTCTATGGATCTCCTTCAAGTGATCAAGATTCTACCATAGGAACGACTCTGACACCAATTGTTGCAAATAATACTGAGAGGGGGGGGGGGTGGTGGGGTGAATCAGTATTAGTCAAGTCAATTATCTTTTTCTTTTCATACTCAAATTTATATACACTACTTCCTTGTGGGTAACCTGCATGTACACACAACTGTGTTTAAGGAAACAAGTGTATATCTAGCAAACTAATGATTTAGTTAATTCATCATATGTTGATCTTTAATCTATGCAGAAGTACTTTATTAAACATTAAACAGTAACCATATGCAGTTAATAACAGAGTGAACCATCACACATAAGAAACACACACGAACACCAAGATTTAAGGTGGAAACCTAATGTGGGTGAAAACCACCTACTGTTGTAGTCTCTGTCTTCTTTTAATAATAAGAAAATCTCTTTACAACATTGTACTGGTTCAGTCTCATACCAGTATGTAGGCTTCTACCTGCAGAAGGCTACAACCTTATTTTTATCCAGCTTCTACTAGAAGGTAGCTACAACCCCCTAGCTCTTGTACTAGCCGATATGTTTACTAGCATGTAGGCGCCAACCTACATAAGGCTACAACCTTCTCTCTTCCTCCAGGGACCATGTTTCATAAATTTTCATACTGGATACTCCTGGAACACAACACCATAATCTGAAGGCCACATTTCATACAATTTTCATATTGGACCCATCAACAACATTGAAGGTCAAAATCAATCACCACTGTAATACAATCATCAAATAAATCTACATCAACCAATCACTGAAACTCAATAATCCAAACTCAATCAATCACTGACAACCTCTAAACCCCTAACACAACTGAATCGACCATTCATTCATACTTTAATCAACTTCAACAAATCAATTGGAACAAAGAGATCATTGTAACTAGTACACAGATCTGTACTCAGAACACTGCATCATCAATTAGAACTAGTTGTAAACTCAAAACCATGCATCAAAGTGTATATGCAACTTGGAAAAGCCGAACCAGCATGTATTCACAATTTCATCAAAGCGAACCAATGTATAAATCTGTAAATACTTACTTATAACTTTGCTGCACTTCGTGACTTCAGACATACCCAGATCATCACATATAAAGGATAATACATGTGTTAGCAACAATATTTAGCCCATAAGATCACATAATGACAAGTCATTATGATCTTGATCCATCATCCATCACCATTGAAATAAATCACAATCAATCTGAACACTGTTACTAGAATGCAGTCACTAGAACGTAAAGCAAAACTCAGAACTCTGCATCAACAACCAGAACCAATTGTAACTTCAAACATCATAGCTCATAAGGTATACGCTACTTCGATGTGTCGAACCTGTGTGTATATGCGCTTTTACCAAAGTCAACCAGCCTATACATCTGTAAATATTCATTCATAATTTTGCAGCTATTCCAAACTTCAGTTATACCTAGATCATAACATTTACAGAGTAATACATGCGTCAATGTTTAGATATAGCTTATACATGATCAAACCATATAAAGATAGTTCATTTCAAGCCTTAAGATCCCGATCCATCATTAGATCTTATCCTCCATCAACTGCTAAGGTTCCTCCTTGGTTCAAATCAAGTAGAGCATCATAAACCCATAACCTGCATATGGGATCCCACACTTTATCAAATATTCAATGCTTGTCTGCCTTGGCCTAATGATCTTCTCCTCCTTATATATTTTTAGGCTTTTTCAATACCATGGACCAATACCATGGATTAAAATACCATGGACCAAATACTTTGGACCAAAAACTTAGTTTTCCAAGGTATACGCGCTTTTCCTTCTGTGAAAGTGCATGTGTACATTATATGATCCTTTTGTTCTGTTAACCTACATGTATACATATCTTGGTCAAGGTGAACTTGCGTATACCTCTCTTTCTTCATTCTTTGTAGTCTGAACTATAATTATTTGCTGTTGTCATTCTATACTGTGATCTTTCATATGAGTAAGTTGCCTTCTGAACTGATTCCTTGAAACTGTCATGCATTTCATCGCATCTGTAAACACTGTTGTTATGCATTTTGTCACATCTGATATCTCTTCTATAGATTCATCTAGTTACCATATACAAGTGAGTTGTTTTGCTACAAGTGGGTTGCCATCAAGTACAACACATGCATCATAATGCCAGCAGTCCCAACAGGTTCCTAAAGGGAATGAGGAATGTGTACTTCTTGAGGTTCAGCGTGATTTGGTGTCATCGATAGGTATCCAACATCAAGTGTAAGCTCGCTACATGGTGCTTAACCAACCCAAATATAGTCCAATCATCCAGATAAACCTCCAGGAACTTGTGGATATATTCTTTGAATGTTGCAACAACTACGCACGAAATGATGACCGATGCGTTATTCAACCCAAACGGCATAACAATGTATTGAAAGCAGCCCCATTTAGTCGTGAAGGTCGTCTTACTCCTATCTTCCGATGCGATTTTGATCTGGTGGCACCTTCAAAATCCGTCAGTGAAAAAATATGCTTCCTGCCCCATGACATTTTCTAGTACTTCATTTGTGAACGAAGTTGGGAATGGGTCATGTACACATGCCTCATTCAATTTTTTAAGGTCCACACATATTCTTATCTGGTCCTTCTTCTTCTTTTCCTACACTACCACAGGGCTTACCCAATCAGATTCTTCCACTGGCTCAATGATTCCGGCTGCAAGCATCTTGTCTGGTTCTATGTGAACCTTCTCCTTGTACTTTCGATTCAAGTGGTAAGGCCTCTGCTTTTTTGGCTTCACATCAGGATTTAATGTGATTTGCATCACTCCTAAATCTTTGACGATTCCTTTTAATTCTGTGATCTTGGTGGGGAACAGGTCCTGGTACTCGTGGAGTAACTCAACGACTTTATCTATCGTCGCGTCATCCCAGTAGTCGCCAAGCGTTGTGTACTTAGGTCCGGCTTCTTTACCAATGTTCACCTACTTTGTCTTTATCACCATAGTTATTTCAGGGTCTTCAACCAATGGCCCTTGAAAGTCGCGATAGACTTCAGTTTCTGGAATGTTAACTTTTCACAAATCTTGTCATCTTCTTCGATATTTACGTTGTAACACTCCAGCACGCAGCTCAGCTGGGTCACCTATTCAGGCTGAATCACTTCTATTGGCTCTTGGGGTATTTTAAAGATAACTATTTTTACTAATTGCAGTGCGTCATCAACAGTGTCCCACCAACGATCCTCAAACGTGAAGGTTAACAGGAACCCTTCACGCAAGATATCTCATTCACTCGTCCCATGGCGGAGCTCCGCCTCTATATACCAGTTCATGGGTATACTATCGAGGGTAAGACAGAACTTGTGCACCCACTCAGGCTCTTCCCCATAGACCTTTGTCCATTTGGCAAGGTGCGCGTGCGGATCATCCCGTCCGTCATACTTGTTTGTTCATCGCATCTGAGGCTTCCCGTTGAGCATTTGAAAAGGTATGTATTTACCATTTATTTCTTTATCTTTTCATTTGAATCATAACTCCTTTACATTCTAAGATGGTAATATGTTAAATAATTATGATAGAATTAAAGAGATTTGTGATTGATATGAAATGACTAATTATTGTATTTTTCTATACAGAAAGTGAAGGAAATAGAAAATCGCTATTCGGGAGGAAAAAACAAAGTAGAAGCAACTGCTATCCCTTTGACAGGAAGCCATATCTAGACAAGGAGATCAAGGTCGGAGTGCATGGACCAAGAAAAGGAAGAGAAAACGCGACATCAGCGCAAGAAGACAAAACGATAAGTTGGAGATCAAAGATATGGTGAATCCCTCAGGATCCTTTGATCTTGAGGTATCGCTGCTTCAAGACTTATCTGTATTTTTGATACTTCCGCCCGGCCATTAGAAAAAGGGACAACACTGGTAGCCCAGGGGGTGGATATTATTGTCAATTTGTAGAACTTACTTTGGTAATCTTAACTTTGATCATCGACTCTCTTTAAAGAGCGATAGCTGTAACTCTGCCATTTATGATTAATATATAACTCAGTTGTCGTTCCATTATCTGATCTTGGAGTAAACACAACAGTGCTTCCCTGGTGGCTAAGGGCCCGACACTAGTGGATCACTTGATTCTTGTATCACTATTTTACGATTACAGTCATGTGTGGTTTGATTTCCTTTGCATTTCCTTAATTCGTTTTATTCAATAATATTATGTTCCTAAACGTTTCCTTGAATTTCTTTGTTATGTCGAAATCGTAATTGGATAGCGAGATTATTATTTACAACCCAAAATGTCATGCTGTTCATTTTGAAATAATATTTCACTTTCTAATTCTAATTCTGCTGTTCATTTACAGATTGCTATTGTTGTTCATTTACAGTTGCAATTGCTATTCATTTAACTACTGTTCACTTACAATTGCGATTGCTGTTTATTTAACTGCTGTTCAATTATAATTGCAATTACTGTTGCTTAATACATGTGGTTAATGTCTTGTATGATAGAATAAGATTGTTGATTCTATAATTGTTGTGTGTTTACACTTAATTAAGTTTGTTGTTCCATTTCTGTAGATTTATTTAGGTTTGTTGTTCCTTTCTTTGTTAAAGATTGTTGTTCAATTCCTTTATTAGTTAATGATTGTTGTTCAATTTCTTCGGTTAAGGCTGATGCTTAATTCATTTATGTAGATTAAACTTTGCTGTTCGATCTTTTCAATAGATTAGTTGTTGTTCCTTTTCTGCTAATCAAATTGCTATTTCTAGCATTTTCTTTGGTGTGGATAAAAAGATCTACAACTGTAACGAACATTGACTACTGTTGTCCAAGTTCTTAGATTGGAGATCTTGTCTGTGATTGATTTTCATTTACATAAGTTTACAGGGGAAAGAGTTATCATCACTGCATCCTTGACTAATGATTGCTGTAGTTTCTTGAGTGAATGATTTAGTTACAAAGAATTTAAGTTTCTTGCCATTACAATTAGAGTTTGTTTCCAACATTCATTTACTTTTGCAAGCACTATACTACATTAGCATTACTCTTGGACAAGTGACTACCTCAGACTGAGTCCACTCTTAAGATAAAAAATCATACTTGGATTGATAATTAATGTAGGGTAAATAGGGGTTAAAAGACACTTTTTTATCGCCCAACATTTTGGCGTCATTGCCGGGGAGAGTGTAGCCATTTGTTTCTTTTGAAAAGAGAGTAGTGGAAGTACCTGCTAGGAGAGAGTTGGGTTTTAAAAATAGAAGGTAAGAACCTGCGTATGGAGCATGTAACAACTTTGCTCCCCCGCCTTCTTTCCTGCAGATTTTTTGTTATTTTGGGTAGAAATAATTATTTGATTTGTGTGCATGAATAAGCAAAAAAAGCGTGAAAAGAATCCTAAACAACTACCGAAACCTGATAAAGCTAAGGGACCGGTGACCCTTGGCCGATTAAACTTTATAGATGAAATCCTTAAAAAAGTAGAATCTCAGCCACTAGTAGGACCTAGAAAAGATGCTTCTAGACAACCTACTAGTTCCCTTAAGGCCACATAATCACCATCTATAGCCTTTGTTGAGGTGCACAGCCAAACAAAGGAGCAAGATTTTCAAGAAATTGAGAATTCTAGCTCAAAATCGTTACAAGAAGGGAACCTCAGTAATCTCTGCCAAGAAGGAGGAGAAGCAGGGGAAACAGAAGAACAAAGATCTTCTCTTGGAATAGTTTAGCCATTAAGCAGCCCAGATAAGGGAAATGTTGTCAAAATCATCTAGAACAAAGCTGAAGAACCTGAAGAGCTAAGATCCCCCCAGACGTTAGTTCATCAAGGAACTCTCATCATCCCAGGAAAAAGGAAGTGCTGTCAAAGCCATTCCTTCTCCTTCTAACAAGCCTAGGAATACACCCCTAGAAATCCCAGAAGTATATTGGCACATATTTGACCAAATGGCCCAGAACCAGCAAACACTTCAAACCTCCACACTACAATATCTCATTGTAGATACTGTAGTTAATGCATCTATGAAGGCCATTCCTCTCCAACATATCCCTACATTCCATGGCCTAACATTGGAATATCCAGACACATTTTTGTTTGAATTTGATGTACTATGCCAAGGGTATGACTATACCTCCGATCCCCAAAAGCTAAAATTATTTTCCTCCACATTAAAAGGAGCAGCTTTACGATGGTTTATAGGGTTAGGTGGAGGTGTCATAAACGACTGGGATCAGATGAAAGGTGCTTTC
Source organism: Pinus taeda (assembly GCA_000404065.3). Lineage (NCBI taxonomy): Eukaryota > Viridiplantae > Streptophyta > Pinopsida > Pinales > Pinaceae > Pinus > Pinus taeda. Next base: position 11,809 of record APFE030669437.1, on the reverse strand, counting down.
CTGAAGAAATATCAGGATTATTGTAGGTCTAGAAAGTTAAAGGATGAAATATTTTAGATGGAAGCCAGAGCTAATGAGACACTAGAAGAATATGTTGAACGTTTTCAGTATAATCTTCAAAGATCTCCTTATGCATCATTACCCTTACCTCACAATGTATTAAAAACGAAATCAATTAAAGGTATGAAGGAATAATGGGTTGAAACATTAAATATTATGGGAAAAGGTGACATCTATCAAGAAAATTTTGTTGACATTATTGATTTGTGCATTAGAAGTTCACGAGGCAGTACAAGGCTAAAACTAGCAGAACGTGACATGCTCACAAGGGACAACAAGATTTTCGGTGGAGGAGTAACTTGCGTAGAAATCGGGAATTTACTGGAGAATTTCAAAACTGATATATTGGGGACTTTGACAATGCAACTCGATATTATGTAAGTTAAACAGAAACAAGCAGAAATAGAGCAAAACCTGAAAATATTCTGCCCTAGATGCAGAAAGAAACACAACCATAAAGATTGCCCACTAGATGCAGTTCAAGTCTGCGCTAGTTGTACAAAAGATCACTCCATAGAGAATTGCCCCTCACTCCCTGGTTTGAAAGCAGTGTAAAAGGAAGTGGAGGAAGAATCAGAACTAGTGTACCTACTCAATCGACGCCGTCAATGGCAGTCACGACAACCAGGTATGTCCTTTGATCCATCTTCTTCTTTCCAGCCTCCGCAATATCATGCTCAACAATATAATACAATGTGACAAAATTAGCCACCCTTTTCAAACTGGTCACAACAACCATTTCCTTCATCAACATGGCCAAATTAAACAAGCCAGCCTAATTGGCCAAATTTTCCCTACTCTTCACCATTTTGGCAAAACAATGCATATCCAACACAATGGTCCCCTCCCACTTCGCAGAGTCAAGCCTGGCAGTCAAATTGGCAAAGACCGATGAATCAGCTAGCTGGAACCATCCCACTCCCTCAACCCACACTGCCAGCGCCATATACACTACAACAAAATCCCGAGTCCAACTTAAGACCGCAACTCCCAGCCCAACCCAACCCGAACCCAAATAATAGACCGGTTCTGTTCAAATATTTGAAACACCAGAACTAGAAACCGATCTAAGGGAGTGCAACGACCTTCAATTAAGGTCTAGGCGCATTATAGAAACTGAGGGAGATAAAAATGCTCAAGTTGAAAATTAGTTACCCATAGAACAACCACTACAAGAATAAGATGTGGTCAGACGACAAACTCACGATCAAGCAACCATGTCTTCTCCCCCATTCCTAGAACGATTAATCATACCACGCCCTATAGAACATCCTGACTTTCATATTCTGGGAGAACTAATAAATTTGTGTATAAAAATTCCACTCCTCCAAGCTATCCAAGATATCCTAATATATGCAAAAACCATCAAAGAGTTATGTATAAGGAATCCAAAGAGGAGAATAACAACTAACCCAACAATCCAAGTAGTTGGCACCCTATCTGATCTGTTACCAGGAAGAGAAGCACCTGTTAAATATGAAGACCCAGGGAATCCTATAGTGACGATGCAAATCAATGGACAAACCTTTTCAAATTCCCTAGTTGATTTAGGAGATGCAATTAATATTTTAACAACCACCACTTGTCAAAAACTGGGCATTACATCAGTGGAACCAGCCTCCACCTTATTAGAACTGGCTGACCGATAAATAGTTAGGCCAGAAGGTACACTACACGATGTAATGGTATCTGTAGATTCCTGGGAATACCCAACTGACTTTCTGATAATAAACCCCAAAAACCAACTCAATGGACACTCGTTAATCTTAGGTAGACCTTGGCTGGTGACTGCTGATGCTTACATTGGCTCCCGACAAGGTAGTATGACCATAAATAGAGGGATTAATATTAAGAATCTAGCTCTATACCCTCTAGCCTAGCCAAGTGTAACAATAATAAAAATTAACAAACAACCTATATCATAGCTCACAGAAAATATTAGGTCCCCATTAACCAGAGAAGATTCCCTTGATTTTAAAGACCAAAAAGAGGATGACGTTATTAACAACTTCATTAACCAATCCAAATCCAGATCCCATGTACAATGTCACATGATAGAGGCAGCATTTGATAATGAAATAGAAGAAGATCCCTCAAAGACACTCATGATCAAACAATACCCACTACCTCTATTTCAAATAGCAAAACTATAGAGATTGACCCAGGAAAAACCTTGAACATTAACAATAACCTGACTCCTGAACAAGAAGAAAAGCTGGTCCAACTACTAAGAAAATATAAGGAAGATTTTGCATGGGATTATCTGGACATGAAGGGAATTGATCCCCAGCTGTGTATGCACCACATTTATACAGAAAAATATGTTAGACCTGTTCGTCAACCCTAACGAAGAGTCAACCCTCACCTGAAAGATATTGTGAAAATTGAATTACAAAAACTTTTGGATGTAATCTTTATTTATCCAATCTCCGATAGCAAGTGGGTCTCGCCACTAGTAGTGGTGCTAAAGAAGAATGGAAAGCGGAGGATTTGTGTAGATTACAGAGAATTAAACAAAGCAACCCAGAAAGACCACTTTCCCTTCCATTCATTGATTAGGTATTAGACACATTAGCAGGAAAGAAATTCTTTTCTTTCTTGGATGGCTTCAGTGGATGCAACCAGATTTAGATTGCCCCTGAAGACTAGGATAAAACTACTTTTACCTGTCCTTGGGGAACATTCGTTTACAAAGTCCTACCCTTTGGCCTATGAAATGCCCCTGCCACATTTCAGAAGGCCATCCTCAACATCTTTTCATATTTAATAAATGAAGGGCTTGAAGTATATATGTTGAATTCACACCATAGAGAGATGATTTTGAGCCAGCACTAGACACATTGGAAAACGTGATGCAACGATGTATTGCCACCAGGCTCTGCTTGAGCCATGAAAATTGCTATATGATGATGACCGAAGGGCTCATGCTAGGTCATTATATCTCAGAAGCTGAAATACAGGTAGATCAAGCCAAAATTCAAATAATTTTGTTAATACCTACTCCTACCACACAGACAGAGGTACGCAGTTTTCTAGGATTTTCTGGGTACTATAGGAGATTCATAGAACATTTTTCTCAAATAGCTGCACCTCTATACACACTGATAGGGAATGTTGATTTTGTTTGGATAGATAAATGTGACCGTGATTTTGAGGATCTGAAAAGGCTTTTATCAATAGCCCTAGTGCTCAGAGGCCCAAATTGGGACCTGCCATTTCAAATTTCATTGGATGCTTCAGACACATCTATTGGAGCAGTCCTTGGACAGGAAGAAGACAAAAAACCATATGCAATCTATTATATTAGCAAGAATTTGTCTCCTTCTGAGCTAAACTATACCGTAACTGAAAAATATTTTTTAGGTGTAATACATGCTGTAAATAAATTAAGCGTTATATCACTGGATATCCTGTTGTTTTATATACAGATCACTCTACCATAAAATATTTAGTAAATAAACCTATTACAAACAGTAGAGTAACGAGATGGTTGATCTTATTGCAGGAATTTGGCATCACGATAAAAGATCGACCTGGGAAAGAGAATCCTGTAGCTGACTTTCTCTCATGAATGTCGAAGCCAGTGGATACAACAACAGTCGAAGATTAATTCCTAGATGAACATTTGTTCGCTGTTACTATCAAGACACCTTGGTATGCTGATGTTGCAAATTATTTAGCAGTAGGAAAATTACCAAAGCATCTAACCCCCAATGAACGAAAACAAATTGTGCAACGTAGTACTCGATTTTATTGGATTGGGGGCTACCTATTTCATACAGGGGCAGATATGCACATCAAAAGACGCATCCGCGAAGACGAAATATTTGACATTCTGAAAGCTTGTCATGACAGACTGTATGGCGGAAATTTCGCAGATCGAACGAATGATCATAAGGTTTTGCAACCAGGTTATTACTGGCCCACAAACTTTAAAGACGTTAAGAAATTTGTTCAAGCTTGTGACAGTTGCCAAAGAGTAGGATGCCCTGGACAGTCTGACGAAATGCCTTTAAACCCATAGTTAGTAATCAAACCATTTGAGCATTGGGTGCTTGATTTTGTTGGTCTGATCAACCCATTATCAAATCAGAAAACATATATTCTAGTAGCAACAGAGTATGTTACCAAATGGGTTGAAGCATAGGCACTTCCAAGAGCTACAGAGGACACTGTGATTCATTTCCTATTCCAAATATTTGTGTGATATGGCCTCCCAAGGGACATAATCATGGACGGAGGACCGCAGTTTGTAGGTAATAAAATCGCTGCAACATTAAAAAAATTATCACATTCAACACAAAATTACCACTCCGTATCACCCACAGGCAAATGGACAAGTAGAGAGCATGAATACAGTGATCAAGGCAATATTGACAATAACCATTGCATCACACAGGCGTGATTGTGCTTCAAGATTGTCGGAGGCCTTGTGGGCATACCGAACAACGTGGAGAAACACCACTAGTTATTCACCATATCAGCTAGTATTTGGAAAGGAACCCATCTTTCCAATAGAGTTCGAAATACAAACATTAAGAACAACATAGGAGGTTGGTTTAAATTTAAATGAGGCCCAGAATAAAAAATTACAGCAAATTAATGAGCTAGATGAAATTAGGCTCTCGGTTCTTCAACACACTACATTAATCCAAAAACAAAGAGCAAAATGGCACTACGCCCTAATCAAAATGAAAATCTTCCACGAAGGAGATTGGGCACTCCTATACGATTCCAGGTTTCATGATTTTCCAGGAAAACTTCAGACTCGATGGCTTGGACCATATGAAATCCAGAAAGTGCATGACAATGGCACCATTACTTTGACTACTATTGACAGATCTGGACATACCTTTAAAGCAAATGGTCACCGAGTGTGACTGTACCATAAACCACTTACTCAAGAATCCTTTTACCAGTAGCTCCAGGAAGATTCTGATATGCAGATTCTTGCTAAGGAAAATAATCCTTCCTTGGCATTGATTCACTAAATAATTTATTGTTCTTAAATTTTGTACATAAGTTTTTCTTTTCTGCTTGTATAAATTACTTTTTGTACAGTTTTGTGCATTTCTGCATTTTTTGCATTTTGCTCTTCCTTTCCGAAGGAACAACATTTTTGCCTTTTTTGTTGTTTCTTTCTGAAGGAACAACACTTTTGCATTTTGTTGTTCCTTTCCTAAGGAACAACATTTCCGCCTCTTTGCTGTTCCTTTCCAAAGGAACAACACTTTTGCATTTTGTTGTTCCTTTCCAAAGGAACAACATTTCTGGCTTTTTGCTGTTCCTTTCTGAAGGAACAACACTTTTGCATTTTTCTGTTCCTTTCTAAGGAACAACATTTCCATCTTTTTGCTGTTCCTTTTCGAAGGAACAACGCTTTTGCATTTTGCTGTTCCTTTCTGAAGGAACAACATTTCCGCCTTTTTGTTGTTCCTTTCTGAAGGAACAACACTTTCGCATTTTGCTGTTCCTTTCCAAAGGAACAACGTTTTCATTTTTTGCTATTCCTTTTCGAAGGAACATCGCTTTCATTTTTTGCTGCTCCTTTCCGAAGGAACAACACTTTTGTTTTGCTGTTTCTTTCCGAAGGAACAACATTTCTGCACTTTTGCTGTTCCTTTCCGAAGGAACAACACTTTCGGTTTTTTGTTGTTCCTTTTCGAAGGAACAACACTTTCGTTTCGCTGTTCCTTTCCAAAGGAACAACACTTATGCCAGATTGTTTTGTCGTTCCTTTTAAAGGAACAACCCTCCCTCACATTTTTTCCTTTCTATCGTTCTTTCTGAAGGAACAACAATTTTGATTTCAGATGATCTTAGGCTGTTCCACCAAAGGAGCGGTATTTTATTTTGTGCTTGCTTTATTTGTTGTTCCGTTTAAGGAACAACTGCTGTTCCTCTTAAGGAACAATAGTTTCGAGTGTATTTTTTCTTTTGCTTGCGGTTCCTCTTAAAGGAACCACGATTTTTGCGTGCAGATGTTCTTTTGTTGTCACTCTCAAGGAACAACTGCTGTTCTTTTTAAGGAACAACACTTTTTGAGTGCATTTTTGATCCAGGTGGATATTGGTGGCCACCTGCTAATTCCACTTGGATCCCCTCTAGTGCTTCGTGCAGTTTTTTTCAGTTACCTTAATTATAGCAGAATTTACTATTTTTAGCAGTTTTTCGGGTCCTAAACTTCCGGAGCC
>APFE030669436.1:0-10681 GCA_000404065.3 Pinus taeda | reverse complement strand
GCGAGGATTTCTGGAAGAAAACGGATAAGACTCGGCTTCGATTGTCATTTCCTTTGATTTTATAGTGTATTTCACCGAAATGTGCAAAAAATTCCTATGCCATGAGTTCTATTCACAGTAAACACCTGTTCGCCTAAACAATTTTTGCATCAATAGTTGGCCATTAGAAATCAAACACCTCACGAATTCAGCAACGAATTTGTAACCATTAGACCAGTGCGCAAACCGTTTCAACAACTAATTTTTTGTAACCATTCTTATCTCATGGCTGAAACCTTTGCAATCTTCTAACATATAATCCTATGGCGTATAAAAATGGCAAGGGGCAAGCGAGGGAATTGATTTCAGAGAAAAACACTTTACAACATAATTATAAAAACCTTATTCTAAAATAAATATACTTATTAACATAATAAATTAATTATATTTTTATCCCTTCGTAAACACATCTCTATCTTAATCTATTATTTGCGATCACTCCCATTACATAGACAACACCCTCCCATTAACCCATTATTCCACCCTCCCTCATCACAACCACAATTTTTGAGTAAATAACTATTACAATCTTGACCAAATTATTTTTCTAAGAATATAATTTGGATAGTTTCGTCAAGGATATGGCCGGACCAAAATATTTGATTCCACATATAAAATATCTCAAAATAATTTCAGGTTTTCAAATGGCACTTCATTCCTGCGTATGAGTGATGAGCGTTAAATCCATCCACTGAATATGAATATGATAATGCTCCATACAGCGAGTCTTCTTCATTTCTCACCAGATAACAGATCGAATCTTTGTATTCAATCCGGATGCCCTTCAAGCTCCATTACTTCATCGATTCTGCTTCGTCATTTCCCGCATTCTACATGTACAGCTCCATTTGCTCAGGTCCTCCGGACTAAACACAATAAACGAATCCTCTGCCACGCTGAATCCAACTCCCCACTTGTTCACCAACACCAACAGAATACCAACGAACCCACAAGCCAAATGTACAGCATACAGTGGGAGTTCGATTCCGTATTCCTTCAATTTCTTGAAAAAGAAATACCCACGAAGATTTTCGGCCTCGACGACGAAGAAACAATGTCAAAACAATATAAAAATCTGGGTATGGAAAACGAAAACTCAGAATCAGACCCCATTCATGCATTCTTCCAATCCTGCCTACGTCCCAATTTCAATTCGCACGGAAGAGGACCGCCTGAACGGAGTCAGGCAGGCGAGATACAGAATGAAGCCTATGCTAGATTAAACCCTATGGATGAAGTAGCAGATTTATTGCGGTCCCTTATCAATATCGCCAAGAATCTTCCAGCGAACACCATGGTGGCTGATTTTCTGGACCCTTACATTGGAAGAATAAGCCACAGGGATTGCAATTTGCTGTTACAGTTGCTTGGAGAAGAGGGTTTATATTTGCAGGCTCTGTATCTTCTACAATGGATGCGACTGAAGGACCCATCTCTGGTTACCTCCACAACATATTCCCTCATTTTTCTGCTTCTCGGTAAAGCTGGAATGGTAGAAAAGTTTTGGGTACTGTACAGGAATATGCCACAAGGAAGAGAATTTCACTCTATCCACGTTTACAATGCAATGATTATGGGTTTTTCACGGTCTGCCAGGTTAGAAGCCTCTCACAGTCTCTTTTCCTCTTTATTTCCGGCTGAAATGAATAGTTAAGGCTCCTTTGATGGTCAAGTTAAAACATTTTATCATCTATGCAGGCGCAGCCAATTTACACACAGGCAGTACAATCACAGTTTGAGTATAAAAAAACCAGAGGCACTGTTGTCCATAAAACCAAAATGCCGTGGGAAATTGTCTGCATACCGGAAATTCCTCTTTAAACACAGATTCCAAAGGCAAACTGAGGGGCGGGGGGACAGGGCACTCTAAGACATAAATATATAAAGATAGACAGGAAGCCCACATAGACATCCCATGCGCACACAGAAACAATGCCCAGGAATTCAAAGTACCTGGCGGGGCTTTTCCAAATGCCGGAGGATCCTTAGTTTGAATTTCCATGTGGCTCCTTCCTCCCAAGTCTTGCAATTCATTTTGGCAGCATTAATTGGGCAGGGCTTTTGAAAAGCCCGACTTACCGTAGTCTCGACTCCGGAAAGTTCAGAAACAATAAACTTTCTATACCCGAGAAATCTCTGCTCCAGCTCATCCAGACGCCATTATAGCTCTAAGCAGTTTCACAGTCGCTCTACTCAAAGTTCTGCTTCTGGGCCACCTTTCCATGTTCACTTTCCCTCTGTGCCAGCATTTGCACTATTTTGATATAGCACCCCTTCATTTCTCTCTGCATCGTAATAACAAAGCCAGCCAAGTGTGCTGTAATCCTAAGTTCTATTCCGCCACTAGAGTAAATATAACCCTCCAGCCCCTCGATAAACTCTACATCCTCGCTATCAACTCTTCAGCATATTCTATCCGCCCCCATACATCCTCATTTTGAAGCCTCTGCATTTCCATTGCTCCAAATTCCACCTATTGAAGCTGGGTTCAGTCCTTAGCTATCCTCTTCAAAAACTTCTTCAAGTTGGCTGAAGCTGGGTTCAGTCCTTAGCTACCCTCTTCAAAAACTTCTTCAAGTTGGTCTGCAGCAACTTGCCTATGATTCCTGCCAAACTCTTCCTGATAATAAGCTTTCTCTTTTATCTGCACCTTCCCACATTCGCCCCCTTGATCTGCTGTGCTCCTTAACAGTTTGCCTTTTACTGTGCATGCTAAGAGAATGCCACCAAATGAAATGATAGCACAGACAAATAAGAAACAAACAACAGTACAATGTGTGCAGAGTGGGACTAGCGAGATAATAATTGGACGAGACTGTCATTGCCCTCTACATCTACCCTTAGTGAATTCATGACATATCTAGCCTTCGTGCTAATTCTTGCCCACATTTCTCATTCCCAATACAATTTGACCAGTTCCAAGGCTCATTCCTGTATTTACTATTGGCTGGGAGGTCAGCTGCCTCATTTGTATTTGTTGAAATTGTAAGTAGGTTCAGCCTTCATAATGTATGATGTCAAAAGATTTTTTTTAAGTAAAAAGAAAATTATTTTTGTCATGTCCCATTTGGACATTTAAAAGAAAGAAAATTGAATTTTAGAAGTATATTTTTTTATGTGTCCAAGTAGACCACCCAACAGTCACCTCCCTTTGCATGAACAAACAACTATAAATAGAGCCAATTCGTTTCCATCAAACACACACTTCGATGATCTGATCTGATCTGAGGCAAGGAGGACGAGATTCCTAAGGCAGAAGTGCGAGATTCTCTGAAGCATACATACGGATTTCTTGAGGCTATATTTCTCTGTTATATTGCGAGTTCCTGTGGTACCTTTCTCTGTGATGCTGCAAGTTCCTGTGGCACCTTTTCCTGTAATGATGCAAGCTTCCTATGACACCTATCTCATTGTGACATGCGAGCTACCTATGGCACTGTACTCCTGTCCTATCTGAGCTTTTTGTAGCACTACACTCCTGTGATATCCGAGCTATCTATGGCACTGCATTTCTGAAGTTATGCTAAGTTTGTAAGGCTTTTTATCTGTGACGTGGCTTCTAAATACAGGCATATATAAATAGATTGGTTGACAAAAACATGGCAGAGTTTGGAGGGTTGACTGGGCACTTGGATTACTGGTTAGTTTGATTTGAATTTTTCTTGAGGACAGAAATTCTATAAAAAAAGATTGATGGTTTTCCCCTTGTGCATTTTGCCCTGGCCTCTTGCCTAATTTCTGGTGTCTCTTGTCTCTTGTGCACTATGATCTCTATTTGAATGGCTAAATTGTTAAGGTGTAATTACTTGATGACATAACTAAATAAAATAAATGCTAAGAGAAATTATATATGTATCAGTCACAAGTAATTATCATGTATAGAAGCTGAGGTCTAAGAGCAGTCTTGAAGAAGATTATGAGAGATCAAAGTTTAGAAGCAGATCGAAGGCGAAGAAAGTCTCCTTGAAATAGCAAATCATTTCTATAAGGATGAAGATTTTTGACTTGTACCCTGCTTTGTAACATATTATTTTGTGGTTCGTTTCTTGGAGGAAGGTCCGAATTTTGTGACACATTACCTGTGCAAGAGATCTGAACCTGTGTATAAATGTGACAGTTGTCTGAATTATCCCTGTATGAAAGGAAAAGTCCTCTCCATGATCCAAAATCATCTCTAAAGTAATCCGAGCCTCTAGGAAACCATGACAGGATCAGATTTTGATGGATCCGAGTTTCTTTGGACAATGGCATGATACTCCTGTAATTCATACAAGCTACCTATGGCATCTATCTTCTATGAAAAAATTGCAGACCTGTGATGAGGACATGAAGCATCTTATCTGTGGAACCTTGCAAAGATTGTAAGGTAACTACACTATGATGCAAATTCTAAGAAATTGTGCAAGATAAGAAACTATCTCCGTGAAAAGACTGTGATCTGCGTTATATGGAATCCGAACTCCCTGAAAGTGACAAGGTTAATCTTGTAACAGTCCGAGACACTAGTATGAGATGGTACCTCTGTGAATTAAGACCTGGAAATCCGAGATCATACTTGTATATCCAATAATCTGAGCTTATTTCTGTGGCACAAGTCCGTGAAGGTTACACTACACTGTGAATTAAGACCTGGAAATCCGAGATCATACTTGTATATCCAATAATCTGAGCTTATTTCTGTGGCACAAATCCGTGAAGGTTACACTACATAATATAAGGACATAATATATATTTCAGTAAGTCATGTTGAGAAATCAAGTGTAGTGTACTTTAATGCTTTATTCCTCTTCTTGGTAATTACTTGTGAATATTAGGTGTCTTCTTATTACTTATGTCTTTTTCATCAAGCAATTATACAAATGTTTAAAACATAAAGATCATAATGAGACAAGGGAGACCAGAAATTAGGCTAGAGGCCTAGGCAAAACCCACAAAGGGAAAACCCAACAATCTTTCTCTTATAGAATTAGATCAAAATGAGAGATATCCAAGGCCAAGACCAAACTGCCACAAAGATACCAAGTCAAACCCTCCTCCAAGTCTCCTCCAAAAGTCAAAGTCAACGCTGGTCAAACTTCTTCAAAATCTGGTCAAACTCAGAATTTTAGTTCTGTAGTAGAGGCCGAATTTCAGCCTGTAATACCTCAAAAATTTGGCTCTGTTCCACAGAAAATTTCGTCACACATGTGAACTGCAGTAGAGTAAAAACTTCAATTTTCTTCTTGTGCTTTGACTGGCTTCTCTCTCCTTTGACTTCGGCCTTCTTCTTCTTTCTTTAGGTGCAGAAGATACTTGATTTGTGATGGATGAATGAGCTCTCCAAGAGGTCAAGCTGTGGTTTATAACTCAAAAATAAAATTTAAATTCTTTTTCTTACAAATGTCCAAATTGGATATGACTCAAATAATTTTTCTTGTGACTCATAATAAATTTTTTTTGACTCTCTAAGCATGAAGAACATGCTTTGACAAAAATATAATAAAAACATCAACGATAAATTTACATTATGAAGACCAACTCTAGTTACAATTTCAACACTCCCTCTTAACTAGGGAGGTATTCATAATGACTTAACAAGATAGTTTCAAGTTGAACTGTTGAACTATTCATATAAGAAAGGATCTAGATTGATAAGTATCATTGATGATAACATCATGTTAATTTTAGGTATGTTCTATGTTTAGAGCAATTTATTTCAATTTTCACAGTTAGCTCAATATCTTTTCCAGGTTAGCAATCACATCTGCATAATAGTAAATTGCAAATAGAACATAAACATGAATCGCAGAAGACAAGAGGACACAAGATGTGGCGCTAGCCAGAGACAAACCCCAATGTGGGGAAACCCTTGATCAATTCTTCTTATATGTTCTTCAATAGTTCAATAGAGAGAGAAAGATAGTACATATACATCAGAAATCAACATTTTGACTTATTTAAATAAGAGCGGAGATCATCTCTAAGAACATGACACATGAGGTAGCTTCACTGAACTCAGTTGAAGGCATGCTGCGTTAACTGTTCTTCCAAGGTGACTCCATCACCATGCAACACCTGTCATTGTGTTGCACCATGCTGCACCATGTCCTGCATCAAAAAGCTGCACCATCACTGTGTCTCACTGAGCTGCATCTTTCATACTGCTGCACTATGCATACTGCTGTTATATACTTACAGCATTCATCCTAGGATACCAAGGTTGCTTGCTATGGTGCCATGGCCTGTGGCCTACCACATAGCAATTCCAATGTAACTGATTTGAGTTATGGTTGCTGCAACAGTCCTAACAAATTCATCAATTAGGCCCGCTGCCTATCACAGTTCAGCTGTCATCTACAGCTCACCCTAAAACAGATTTCCTTAACTTGATTGCTGTCTGAACAACCTTGATTAGTCTCCTGTAGATACTTGGCCTAACAACCCTACACACAGCTCCTACGCAACCTCTTTTCCCACGCAGTAGTAGCCTCTATCTGTGGCTCAAATAGAAGTGCCCTAACTGTCTTTACTCCAGCAACTCGGTGCTCTTGAATTGCCTTCAAGATAGGCCTGTGAGGAGCCTCCTTAACTCTACCTAATCTCTAGCTCCTTGTCCCTTGAGACAACCCTTTTCTTGGGCCTGTTTGCGCCCTCAAACACCCTCAAACCAATCCGCATCCCTACAGCAACTCGACCTCTAATCTAGGCTCTCCATGCTGTCCTCACGCTGTATCTTCTTGCTGCGGCTAGGGCATTTCTCTTTGCTGCAGCTAGCTCTATTAGATCTGCGGCTAGGGTTCTTTAAGGCCTCCTCATGATAGCGGATCTTGCTGCATATAGAAGCTCTCCTAAACAGTGGTAGATCTCCCTTTTTTCGCTGCTGCTAAGTAGCCTCCTTTGACTGCGGTTAGGGCATCCTTTAGGCAGTGTACAAGGGCAGGTTTGGGCAGTGTATAAGAGTCTCTTTAGGCTGTGTATAGGAGCCTCTTTACTGCGGCCAGATCTCCTTCATGACTGCGTTTTAGGCTTCCTGTGGACATCGTATATCTAGGGCATCATTATCATCTTCATGTCTGCATTTTAGACCTTTCTCTGGACAACGTACGACTTTCATGAGCTAGGGCATCATCTTCTAGGACTGCGTTTTTCCCTTAGAGATTCTTCTTTCCACTAAAACCCAAAACAAGTGGGGAAGAAGAAATCTCAAAGGAGTTGTGTGTACAAATGACTTGCAAGGCACTTGTATTTATACTAAAATGTGGAGCACAAGAGGGGGCAGTTGGGTTGCTGGCCGACCTTGACGAATTGTCCTATAACACAAATAAATTCATATTTCCATGAATACTTATCGGAATTGGATGATCTTTAGATCAATCCTACACCTCTCAATGAGAGGGGTCCAAGAAAAATATTAGTTGCCATAAATAAGATGACCCGCATGGGGTTTGGCCCTAGTTGCCAATTTTAACACTCCCTCTCAACTAGGGCGAACTCCATCGGCTGATCCATCTTCTAGACTGTACTATCTCTGCTATCAGTGCCCTGCATTGCTTTTCTCTACTGAACCATGAAGAAGAAGAATTGATCGATTACTGACCCGAAGTCAGCCCCATATGAAGAGAGTGTGTCATACCACTCTTATTGATCCCAGATTAGTTCCAAAAGAGAGTGAGTTATATCACTCTTAGTGACCCGAAGTCAGTTTCATTGATCCCAAATCAATATCACAAGACAGTGTCTCAAACCACTCATACTGATCCGAAGTCAGTTTCGTTGATCCCAGATCAATATCAAAAGAAAGTGTCTCAAACCACTCATACTGACCCGAAGTTAGTTTCATTGATCCCAGATCAATATCAAAAGAGAGTGTCTCAAACCACTCATACTGACCTGAAGTCAGTTTCATTGATCCTATATCAATATCATCCTAGCATAGGGAGTACAGTAGTAACACGATGCGTCCATTGGTACTACTATGGTCCCTATCCTCATTTCCTTGCTCATTGGCCAGATGAGAGGTACTTCCCATGAGTCCCAGTCTGCATGGGTAGGCTGTCTATTAATTTTAGGTATGTTCTATGTTTAGAGCAATTTATTTCAATTTTCATAGTTAGCTTAATATCTTTTCTAGATTAGCAATCACATCAGCATTAAAGTAAACTGCAAATAGAACATAAACATAAATTGCAGAAGACAAGCTAAGACAAGAGGACTCAAGATGTGGCGCTAGCCAGGGACAAACCCCAATGTGGGGAAACCCTTGATCAATTTTTCTTATATGTTTTTCAATAGTTCAGTAGAGAGAGAGAGAGAGAGAGATCGTACATTTACAACAGAAGTCAACACTTTGACTTATTTAGATAAGAGCATAGATCATCTCTAAGCAAATGATACATGAGATCATTTGAAGACATGTTGCTTCAACTGATTCTCCAAGGTGACTCCTTCACCTATCATTGTGCTGTATTTTGTCATCATGCTGCACTTCACCGTGCTGCACCATGCTGCACCCATCATCATAAAGTTGGACCCCATGACCATGTTGTACACATCATATTGTTGCACCTTATATTGCACTGTTGTTCCATGACCATGTTGTCATACAACATTTCTCATGTGCTTGCAACATCATGCTTGCCATTGCTATCCATGCTGTCCATGTTTGCCATGCTGCACCATGATGCCCATGTTGCACCATGCTGTCCATGCTTGCTGTTGTCCCATGTTTTCCTTAGCATTCCTTTATTGTCCCATTTACTATGTAGTTGCCCTTTGTCGCTGTTGCCTAGATATATTGCTGTAGCTGCTATCCCTAACATTCATGCTATACCTTGCTAATGTCCCCTTAGCCCTGCCATACCTTGCTGCTGTCCCATGTGTCTTAACATACCTTGCTGCTGTCCTATGTAGGCTAACACCAACACCTATACTCACCCAACAACCCACAGATTAGGGCTTTGAATCCTTGTGCAATTCGCTGTCCCAATCAACCTTGGTAGAACTTGCTGTCACCTAAATCAACATATATCCTTCATGATGTAATACTAGGTTTAGCCTTCTGATTATGGCCTCATAGAAGGTTGCGTATTAGGGCCTTTTGTGACAGTAATAAGGACCCTTTTTGATCTACGTATGTATCTTCTTGACAGTAGATTAGGGCACAAAGGGACTGCGTATAAGGGCATCTGATTAGGCCTCTAGTAAGGCCTGTGTTTAGGGCATAATGGCACTTCTAAGACAATGGATGTGTCTCTCCTTTAGGACATCGTTTAGGTCATCATTATGGCTTCATGAAACAGTGATCTAGGACATTGTAGGAGCCTCTCTTTGCTGTGATAAGACTCCTCCAAGACTGCGGCTAGGGCATGCTTCCTTGACAACGTTTTAGACTTCTCTTTGACAACGTCTATGGCTTCCGTTGACAGCTATAGAAACCCTCTCCTTGCCGCTAGAAGAGCCTCCTATTGACTGCTTATAAACTTGCGTAGAGCCTTCTCCTTTTGACTGCGTCTAGGGCTAGGGCATCTCCTCTAGGGTAGCTCCCTTAGTCTTCTTTCCTCCAATGTCTAGGGCTTCCACTCCTAGATTTCTCTTCCACTAAAACCCAAGACAAGTGGAGAGAAATCGAGATAGAAGTGTGTGTAGAAGTGACTATCAAGTCACCTCTTTTTATACTAAATCGTGGAGCACGTGTGGGTTATTTGGTTGTTGACTGACCTTGACGAATTGTCTTATAACACAATTAAATTCATAACTCCATGAATACTTATCGGAATCAGATGATCTTTAGATCAATCTTGTTAAAATTTCTGTTTTCCCACCCCGGTTTTCAGTTTCTCCTTATTTCTCCCATATAG
Organism: Pinus taeda; assembly: GCA_000404065.3. Taxonomy (NCBI): domain Eukaryota; kingdom Viridiplantae; phylum Streptophyta; class Pinopsida; order Pinales; family Pinaceae; genus Pinus; species Pinus taeda. Next base: position 806 of record APFE030669436.1, on the reverse strand, counting down.
TTAAATGCCCTTTCCCATAACCATACATTCAACAAGCTGAAAAAATAAATTTGCTGAAAACACAAATTCTGGAAAATTTACAGAATGCTGGAAATTGCAGAAATAAAAATCAGCAGTAATAAACAGCCATTAAAACACATTAAAACACTGATATTTTTGGTCAACGTGACCCTGGAAAAACCCCCTACAACTCTTGGGAAAACCAGTTTGAGAGCTCTTCTTTATTTCTGAAAAATGTATTTTTACAGCAAGAAAATTTCAGCAAAAAGTTAGCAAACTTTTACAACTTATCTCAGCCTTGCTAAAAAACTGCCCTGCTGAAACTTCGTTGTTGTTACTCCGCTGCTGAAACTCCGCTGCTGATACTCCGCAGCTCACTGTCCAGAAATCTCCCTTGCTCTCTTGCTCTCCTTCTCTCAATCTGCTCATGGAAGAATTGAATCGAATGTGATCTTTTCCTCCGTTTCCTCCCTTAATATAACTCCAAATGACTTTTGGGTGATCCAAGTGACTTTTGGGTGATCCCTAAATCCAATGACTGAAATAATTTAGATCAATGGCTGAGATTAAATGCACATTTAAATCTCACTTTCTATTTTTTAATCCACCCACTTTAATAAAGACCCACTTAGTCATTTATTTCCAAAGTCACTTTTCCTTTCTAATTTTTCATTGACTCTATAAAAGTCACTTTAAATTTAGACTTAGTAACTTTATCACTTAAAGTCACTTTTAAATTAGATTTTAACTTTATAAAAATTATAAAGTCACTTTAGGAGAAAAATTAAAATCTTTTGAACACTTTT
>APFE030669433.1:47602-86506 GCA_000404065.3 Pinus taeda | reverse complement strand
AGATTAGTCATGGGTTTGGACATCTGAAATGTTTCTTTACATAGATGGTGTACAAGGTTTTCTTCCCAAATAAATTTGTTGCTCATTTATGTTGATTGATGGATAGAATAGACTAGTTTAGATTTGATCATTTGCAGGTCTTTGTTGATTTGATCAAGGCCCACCGTGCAGGGCTTCTTCTTCCTTCATCCATCCTCCCAAAGCATCATCTAAGCCTCCTGTTTTGTCTCGTAGCTAAGCTGCCCTTTTCCCATCTATCCTTTGTTTCTACGAAACCTTACCTCCTTGCTCATCATTGCCTTAGGCGTCTTCAAGCCAAGTCAGCCTTCTACACCTCTTCACTGATCCACCCACCAGTCCTTAGGCCATTTTTAGACCCCTATCCTACCTCTAGATCCATCCATGCACCTTCCCTCATTCATCCACCTCCTAAAAACCGACTTCCAAACATCCTGTAGAAATTCTGAAGTTTCCTGTAGAAGTTCTGAAGTTTCCTGTAGAAATCCTGAAGTTTCCTGTAGAACCCCTACAGACTTCCTGTAGAAGCTCACAAGTGAGGTTTCCTGATAGCCAAACCTTGTGAGACTCTGGGGAAGAGTGTTAGGGACTCCTTAGACCCCCTCTGAGCCTCTCCAACCATTTCCAAGCATCCCTCTTCCTTGATCCACTCCTGCACAGTGAAGCACAGTTCAAGCATATGCATGTGAAAATCGACACTTAATCAAAAAATTACGAAAAGATACTTTCTACGACAAAAGTAGTCTAAGACATATGCATTTTCCCTTTTTGAAGTCAATGGCATCTCATTCATTAGTTTGCATTCTCATTTTTGCATCAGTAGAACTCGCTGGTAGAATTAGGGTTTGTTAGGGTTTGCATTTCTCTTTGGCTTTCAGTTTCTTTTCGCAAGTAGATTAACTCCCTTTGAGTTAGCTTTCATCCATAATTTAAAAGCTTCTTTTGAGAACTTATAGAAGTTGGCTAAAGCCCCTAGCAGACTTGTGCCAGCTGACCAGGTGACAGCTGCAACAAGAGCTAGTACTTGTGCATACAGCACCGTCGCTTCCAAGTTTGTTACGAACAACCGGGTTGATAAATGTAAAGAAGGGAGTCCCAGGAGTTGCAACATTATTGCTGCAATACTGGAGCCCACCAGCTACTATACTTCTTCCTCAAGAACAACACTGACGCACCCCAATTCGATAAACTTGGCCTAATATATCCCTTATCAAGAATTTCCTTCAACTACAACTTCAATTCCACCAACTCTGGAGTTTTCATCATGTAAGGTGCCTTTAATGCTAGTGTTGCTCCTGGTACCAACTCAATAGAGAAGTCCACTTCCTTGTGGGGAGGAAACATAGGAATCTATGCTAGAAACACTTCCTGAAACTATTGTAATATATGGTACCTCTTGAATATTTCTACATCCTTAACATCGTTACCCTTGTCACTAGAGATATAAACTGCAAACATCACACTCCATTTCCTGCAACTGCACTTAACCTGCATAGCTGTAATCATTCTAACTGATGTATGATTCTTCTTTCCCTGCAAGATTCTCATTTCCCCATTATCGTCTAGGCACTCAATGGCCTTGTCATAACAATCTACTTTGGTCTTGTGAAGATACAACCAATCCATGCCCAAAATCATACTATATGATCCCAATGGAAGTACATTTAGATGTGTTGTTGTAGGCATACCATTAAGCTCAAATTCATAATCTCTTACCCAATGATGAACTCTCTTCGTATTACCTATAGTGAACTACACCAACCAAGAATCTGCATGCACTTCTTCTCTCAAGCCACACTTATCCACCAGGTCAGTATTAACATAATTATAATCAAATCTAAGATCAATCAAAATAGAAACAACTCAACCATGGAGCTTACTTTCCATCTCATAATGATTTCATGGCGATTTTCCTTCTTTTTGTCCACAACTGCATAAATATGAGGAATGTTATGACCAACATCCCCAACTATCCACGCCTCCTGTTCGTTATATATTATATATCTAAGGTCTGTCACCCTAGAATACTGGGAAATCCTTTTTGCAATGATATTTCCCACATATCCAACACTACAACAGTCCCCTACCATCACCTATGTTCTGCTGCTCACCAGGCTCCAACCCATTTCCCTTCTCAACTGCATTGAACTTCTTGTAAGGAGAAACATTTTCTTGCTTAGCAACATCTTGAGGTCTTACTCGCTTCGGTGACCATTTCCCTTTAACTTTTTTATTTCCTTTCAAATCACGCTTAGGCTCATATTTGCACTTTGACTTCTCATAACAATGCTTCAACTTTAGGGTGGCCTCTTCCAATGATCTAGTCTCATCAAACTCAATCTGGCCTCTATAGGTTGTTGGCAACCCAATGATTAATATATGAATCTTAGCCTTCTCATCCTTGAGGTAAGGCACATACCTCAATAGCTCTAGGAACCTTCTAGTGCACTCATCATCTGTCATAGAACCTATTGGGTGTGGTTTTTTTACCTATTTTTTGCACATTCTTTCCCCAGTTTTGACCTTTCTATCCTCCAGGCCTATGACTTTACATGATCAAATTCCCTGTTTTCTTACCTTTTTAACCTATTCTACTATCCTGTTACTTTGTTGTATTTTACCGAATAATACGAGGCTTTATTCGTTTTTGTGGATAACTAGGAGAGTACTGAAGAATTATTTTGGGAAGCTCTTCTTTTTAGGTGATGGCTCGTGGGAACAAAGCTATGAAGCAGATAGGGGGATTAACTGCAGAAAAGGGTAGAACGGTTCACTATTACACCCTGGATGTTGTTACAGGTTGTTCTTACACATTGGATGCTATTACATGTTGTTATTACAAATTGGATGTTGTTACACCATGCGTCGATACAAGAATCTGTCGTCACACCAAAAGCGTTGTCGCCAATAATGTCGTAACATCCCGAACTGCCATTCACTCGATGTTGTTGCGCCGAAGCTGGGAAATGTGGGTACTATTTCACATAACAGCTGTCGGAAATAGGGATTGCTTATTTTTGAAGCAACAAGACCCAAGCAGTTGCAATCATAACTTATTTGGCAATAGGTTGTAACTACTTTTATTTTTTATCAGCATGAGGTTGTAACTGATCTGTTTCTAATTTTAGGCTGTAATAACTATAAAGGAACTCGATTTTTCATGTACAAGGACACGGCATATAGAAAAGTATTGTTACTGTGTTTCTGTAATTCTGAGTTTATTTTTAATATCAATCAACACGGTGATGTTGTTACTGTTCTTCAGTTGATTCATTAATCACTATTGTGTTATTCCAACGCCGTGTTGGGGAGGAAGGGCCCTCCTCTTTGGCAGGGATTGCAGTGATAGAAGTAGTGTACATTCTAGTTTAGTTAATTGATTTATGGTTTTTCGTTGTTGTTGTACAAATCGTGGATTAAATTCATTGTTGTTTCCATTTATATTATGTTATTACACTGAGTTCATCAACAGAATGGTAGTAACCAGCGGGAGTAGATATTAATTCTTGTGTGGCGCACCTTTACTTTGATAGCTGTGAGTTATGATTTAATTCTATAAAGTGTTTTTATGTCTACATGCATGGTTTGATTCAACAATTTAGATCATCAACATCCTTTACTGTTTTCTGCATTTTATCATTCTTGGCTAGAGTGTATCGACACAGACAGTGCAAACTCCATTGAAACAGCAAGACCTACCCTAGGCTGACAATTAAATGTTGCAGTCTCATTCAATTAAGATTTATTAAAATAGAACTACATTTTGGCGTCATTGCCAGGGATGGTAGTTGGCGATACAGTCAGCCAAGTTGTTTGTTTGATATAGAGTGTTCCTAGTCCATAGTTGTTGGTCAGTAAGACGAGAGGTAAGAACCTATGCATCTCTCTAACATACTTGGGTGGGCTCACTATTGTAATTTCTAGGAAACTTAGGACATTTTGCTGTTTTTATTAGCATGTCTTTAGCTCTTCAGTTTTTGGGCGCTAAGACAAGAGGTAAGAACCTGCACATCGCTCTAACATACTAGGGCGGGCTCACCACTGTCAAAGACTGAGACACTTAGGGTGTGATTTAATATACATAGGGTCCATGTGTGCACTTGTAGGAATTACAGAGATACTGAAATCACCCCCACTCTAATAAGTCACGAGAATGATGGGTTGTAAAAAGGAAAGGAAGGGTGAAGATTTGGGAAGGAAGACATTTATCCAAGAACTCATCTCCAAGGCAGAAAAGGAACAGTCCAGCTCTCAAAAGAATGCAACGAAAACAGGGCCACAGAAAGTTGTTACTCCCATAGCGAAAGCAGAAACCTCTAATTCCTCCATCTCGGGACTGTATCATTCTAAAGCTAGCACCCATACCCCCAAGACCAAGGATTCAATTCATGAGAAATAAGGGGAAGCTAGTTGCCAGAATTTGAGGACCGAGGAGCAAGGGGAAATTGAGGGGGAACATCAGACACATGAGATGGAAAAGCACCTGTTGGTTTATCAATATCCAGATACAGGTAGTGGGGTGAAACAGCAAGCCCTAGGGGTATCTGAGGCACTAATCACATATACAAGGCCATCACAAAAAAAGTTTGAATGACATCTACTACAGCAAGGGTTAGAAGAATTATTCATGGGGGACAACAATGACAACAATGCTAAAACAGATGATAATATCACCACCTTTGATTTCCCAATTGGGAATATCATGGGTGAAGCTTCTATGAAAAATATTCCTCTATCATCCTTACCATCCTTTCAGGGGATGACCGTGGAAGATCCAAACACCCTTTTATTTGAGTTTGATGTCTTATGTAGAAGTTATGATTATACCGTAGATGCTCAAAAATTAAAGCTATTTCCTACTACTTTAAAAGGGGCAGCCTTGAGTTGGTTTATGGGATTGGGCTCCACTTATATTTCAACATGGAATGATATGAAGGAGACGTTTTTATCAAAATACCAAGACTATTGCAGAACCAGGGACTTAAGGGAGGAGATATTTAGAATGACATAGAAGGAGGATGAAAGCCTGGAAGATTATGTGGAACAGTTCCACTATAATCTGAAGAGGTCTAAACACAGCGATTTAGACCAGTAAATCTTAAAGAGTATATTTATCAGAGGAATGAGGGATGACTTCCTTGACACCCTGAACCTATTAGGAAAAGGGGATATATCATAATATTCATTCACGGAAATTGTAAAGCTCTGCCTAAGATGCTCTCGAGGATCGTCCAAAGGAGAATTACAATTCGAGATGCCTCCGCCTAGATACAAAAATCTGTAGGCATAGGAGTAACCAGAGAGGAGATCGGGAATTTTTTCGAAAATTTCAAGACTAATATCCTAAGTACTCTCTTTTCCCAGATAAGGACAGCACAGATCAATAAAACACAATCGGAAGCTGACACACCTCTGGTTGTGTTCTGCCCGAATTATCAGAAGAAACATCCTTTGAGGGAATGAAAATTGAACAACATCATCCTATGTAATATTTATGAGATGGAGAACTCGACAGCGAAATGTCCAAAGCTTCCTACACTAAAGGAAATTCTTAGAGAATCATGCGAGGAGGTGCAGTCCTCTTATTTCATCGCACCAAGCAGGCCATGGCAACCGCAACCTCCAAGTATGTCTCAAGACTTTTCCTCTTTCAATTCATGGAACAATGCATATAATACTCAGCAATATCCATGGCAATATGCTACCCCTCCTTCAGCATAGTTTCCTTCACCTTGGAACCAATGGTCTCCATCTCCTCCTATTCAATATCCTAAATCTCAATCATATCCTTGGAACCAGAATTGGAGAGGAAATGCCTAGAATTCAGCTTTGCCTCGAATACCAATGCACCAACAGTTGCAGTTACCTCCTTTCCAATCTCCTTCTCCTCCACCACCTGTGCAACCTCAACTACCTATGCAACTTAACCCAAACCCAAACAATAAAGCAGCTCAGGGCATTGAGGCTCCGATGACCTTCCAGACCTACCTTATTACCTTAGTGGGACTTAATGAAATACAATTGCAACAAGCAAGGTAATTAACCCAAGTCACTCCCCTATCATTACAGAGGAGGACTGTAAACCATCCATAGGAGATGTCGGAGGTTCTGAGGTGGCTACTGCACCTACAACAGCTGATATAGAGGAAGTTGTTACATCTATAACAACCGACCTGTGAAGAATTGTTACTTTTGTAACAGCCAATTCGGGGAAGGCTGATACACCAGTAACAACATATTTGACTGTGTAACGCAGGATCCCCCGTATCCTCAGAGATTGGATGAACCTAGGATGACTTCACAACCCGAATTTGATTTTCTTAAGGAGTTTCAAAATTTGCATGTACGAATTCCTCTGCTACAAGCCCTTAAAGAAGTACCTATTTATGCTAAGACACTGAGAGATTTGTGCATCAAGAAACTAGGGAGGAAGCCTAAAGACCCTGCCACCATACATGTGATGGGAAAATTATCTGAATTAATTTCTGCTAAACCTCTCCTAACTAAGTACAATGATCCAGGAAATCCTACGGTCACTTTCTACATTAATGATTAGCCCATACCCAACACATTGATTGATCTCGAGGCTACCATTAATGTAATGACAAAGGACCTCTTTATCACTTTAGGGCTACAGGGACTCAGACATACTCCTACTATGCTTGAATTAGCAGACAGGTCTCGTGTTAAACCCAAGGGGATGCTAGAGGATATAGTGATTACAATAGCTTCCTAGAGATATCCGGCTAATTTTCTTATCTTACAGCCCAAGTCCAATTTGGGGGGAATCATTTGATCCTAGGGAGACCTTGGTTGGCCACTGCAGATGCATTTATAGGCTACAATATGGGATCTATGGTGATCTCAGATGGCCAGGCAACACAGAACCTTAATCTTTATCCCCCAAAACCAAATGTGGATGTGTATAACCCTTGGTGGAATGATTTTGATCCTGGGTCAAATCTTTCCCTGCCACTCCCCACTCTGGGGAAAGCCTAGTAATTCAAGGATGAGACAGAAGATGATGTCATTAACGGTTTTATCAGTAACTCAGTTTCTGTCACTTCTGTTAAGAATGCAAATGAGGAAGAAGAGGTGGAAGATATAGATTTCGAACAGATGAGAACCACCCTTAATATTGATAGCAGTCCAATTGAGATTGAAACTGGAAATTTTTTGAATGTTAATCCCAACCTGACTGCTTAGCAAAACCAACGGATGTTGCAGTTGTTGCAGAAATATAAAAAGGCATTTACATGGGACTATATGGATATGAAAGGGATCCACCCTAACCTATGCACTCACCATATTTATTTGAAGGACAATTGCAAACGAATCAAACAGCCACAGTGCCGCATGAACCTTGCACTAAAGGAGGTGGTGAAAGAAGAACTACAAAAGCTCCTGAGTGCTAATTTTATTTATCCAATATCTGACAATCAATGGGTGTCACCGCTTGTCATCGTTCCTAAAAAGAATGGAAAGTGGAGAGTCTATGTTGACTATAGAGAACTCAATAAGGCCACTCAGAAGGACCATTTTCCCTTACCATTTATAAATCAAGTCCTTGATACCCTCTCAAGAAAGAAATTATTTTCATTTTTGGACGGATTTAGTGGCTACAATCAGATACAGATTGCCTCGGAAGACCAGGATAAAATGACATTTACTTGTCCTTGGGGAGCCTACGCATATAAAGTACTTCCTTTTGGACTTTGTAATGCACCAGCAACCTTTCAAAGGGCAATATTGGGAATTTTCTCTGAATTGTTGAATGACTACCTGGAAATCTTCATGGACGATTTTACACCTTATGGAGATGTTTTTGAAACAGCATTAGTCAATTTGGAAAAAATGTTGGAATGGTGTGTACATACTAATGTTTCTTTGAGCACTGAGAAATGTCACATAATGATGATTGAAGGGATCGTGCTTGGGCACTACATTTTTGTTGACCGAATTAAGGTAGAGCCTGTAAAAATAGAGGTAATACTAAAAATTCCAACCCCCAAAATGCAAAAAGAGGTACATAGTTTCTTGGGGCATGCAGAGTATTATAGGAGATTTATAGAAAAAATTTCAAAAATTGCATCGCCATTATTTTCCTTGCTCATGAAGGATGTTGATTTCTTATGGACAGTGAAGTGTGAGCAAGCCTTCTTAAAGTTGAAATGTTGTGTATCAGCAGCTACAGTCTTCCGAGGAGCTAATTGGGAACTGTCGTTTCACATAGCTATAGATGCATCGGATATTGTTGTAGGTGTTGTTTTGGGCCAACTGGAGGATAAGAAACCTTATGCTATCTACTACACAAGCAAAAAACTAACCCCAACTGAGCTCAAGTACACGGTGACTGAGAAGGAGTTCTTAGCAGTCGTGCATGCCATTAATAAATTCTAACATTACATCACTGGGTATCAATTATTTGTATGCATTGACCATTCTTCCATTCGTTTTTTAATGAACAAGCCAATTACCAAAGATCCTAGACAGAGATCCTACATCCTGGTCTGCATGGACTATGCACAAAATGGGTTGAGGCGAAGACATTAACCAGAGCCACAGAGAAGGTTGTCTCAGACTTTTTGTTTGAAGACATCTTTGTTCATTTTGGCATACCCAGAGAGATAGTCACAAACGAAGGGCCCCAATTCACATATCATAAGATCCAGGAGTTGGCCAAGAAATATAAAATCCATCACAGAATCACAACACCTTATCATCCACAAGCTCATGGCCAAGTGGAAAGAACTAACAAAGTCATTGAGGGGATCCTTACTAAGGCTGTGTCTAGTCACCGAAGAAATTGGGCTAACAAACTTCCAGAAGCGTTATGGGCATATAGGACTACATGGAGGAATACCACTGGATTCTCACCATATGAACTTGTGTATGGCAAGAACCCTTTACTCCCCATTGAATTTGAAATCAAGACACTAAGGACAGCATTGCAGGTCAATTTGGATTTGGCTATAGCACAAAGGCAGAGATTGAACCAACTCAATGAAATGGAGGAGAAATGGTTGGCTGCTATCCAGCAAACAGAGATTATCCAGCAATCCAACAACAGAGAGCTAAGTGGCATGAGAGATTCATAAAGAAGAAGAAGTTTTAGAAAGGAGATTTGGCTCTCTTATATGACTCAATATTTAAAGACTTCAAGGGTAAGCTCTACACCAGATGATCTGAATCGGATCCATGAATGACTGTCAAAGAACCTTGACTATATTGGGACGAAACAAATCTCTAATGAAATCCAAAACAGCATCAAAAACGCCCTAAACCAGTGGCCATGGCAGCCGGCATGGAACGACGAGGACCTCGGTCAAAGCGCGCTGACCGAGGGCCATGGAGACTGCGCAGGAGGTCAAAGTAGCCCCTGGGAGCCCCAGACCAGGAAAAGGAGCTGATTTTCGATGCGCCTAGCGCTAATCACGCATCGTTGGGCAAACAGGGCCGAAATGGAGGAGCCTTAAGCCTTTGGTCACATTGGGAGCCAGAGAACCACAGGCAGAAAATCGAAAAGCGCTAAAGTACAAAGGCGGGACCCGCGCCCTGGAAACCAGCGGTTTTGATCGGGGCGCCCTTGAAGGATAAGAGGTTCTGGATAGAAGCAGAGCGATCCCATACACTGATTGACGCATGGTGGTGGAGGAGAGAGAAAATCGTCGTTGATCGCGCGTTATCAGTCAAGCAAGTCAACGCGCTCGTCGTGCGTATGACGTCGGATCTTGAGGAGCCCAGGTCGGATGGCTGAGATTGCGCCCGATAGAAAGAAGCGGAATTGACAAGGAATTAAGCCGCGCTCTAAAGGGATTTGGAATCCATTGACCGTCGTGGTGGAGAAAGAACGTATCCACGATATAACCGAAGAAATGAATTGACGAGTAGGTTGGCATTGTTCCGATGAGGACATGTGGCCACTCCTTGAGCATTCATGCTAACGCCGAACAGGGAACTCCAAGCGCAGCTGCAGAAGGCGAATCAACAGAGGTGGAAGAGGAACTGAGCGGGCATGAGTTCGAATGGCTAAAATCCATGAACAGCGAAATAGAATACACGAAGTGGAACAGTTGAATGTTGAGATACAGAACCCAGAGAAGAGGTAGTTAAGAGAAAAGCAGGACGAGACACAGGGTCGGGCTGACGCAATGGCAGCATTAAGCACCAGAGCTTGAGAGATTCAAGCCACCCCATAGTGGAATCTGTCCGGATTGAGCATTACATTTAGTTCTTTCCACTGTAGACCAGAAGGTCACAAAGCTGGTAGGAAGAAGAGTCTATGTACTCCAATGGCTTGGGGGATCCAAGAACCACCCTGCCAAGCAAAAACCTGCTTCAGGAGAACTCACATTGAGTCCTTGTGTTGTAATCCTCTTCTGAAAGAATAATAAAACAAGGCCACCATTGAAAGTTGGACCGGAGATGTAGCCCTGGGAGATAGGGTGAACTCCTTATTAATATTGTCTGTGTCTTGTGTTTGCTTACTATATTTCTCTGAGGTCCTTCCATTTAAATGTCTGTGTATTGACAATATGATCGATCCATTTCTTAAATAACACAGAATGCACACTAGAACATGAGTCTGTAATACCTTTTGTTTAATAGATATTCAACTGATGGCACTCATAGGGTGATTATCAAATCACCAGATGGCTATGTCCCTATGAGGTAGATGCAGTCTTTGACAATGGGACTATAAATTTGGTGACCATTAACAATGCGAGGACACCATTGCTCGCAAATGGGCACCGTCTTCGGTTATATCACAAACCTACTTCAAGGGATTCATTTGTCAACATTGTCACAAATTATCTACTAATTACAGGAATAGGGAAAAGCCCTCCTGTGCTGTAAAAATTTTAATTTTTCCAATAAGTGTAACAACTAAAAATCAACTTCAATTGGTGGTTGTTATATATGTATGTATTATTATGTATGTATGTATGTTGTTGTATATTATATTATATATTATATTATATATATGTAGTATGTATGTATGTATGTATGTAGTATGTATGTTATGTTGTATGTATGTATGTATGTTGTAGTATGTATGTATGTATGTATGTATGTATGTAGTATGTATCTATTATATAGATATATATATAGATAGATAAGGCTATTATAATTATATATTATATATATATATATATATATATATTTATTGTGTGTGTGTGTGTGTGTGTGTGTGTATGTATATATCTGTATGTATGTATGTATGTATGTATGTATGTATGTATGTATGTATGGTTATGAAAACCTTTCCCAAGTGCACACAGACATTTTTGTAGCAATTGAAAACCATATGCTGGCGGCCGACAACTATTACACACTCTGTAACAATATTTGTTACTTCAAAACATATCTTACAATAAGTGTTGTTACATGCTCTTTTCTTCTTTATCTTTTTGTAGAAATTAAAACATTATATATCAGTCGTCTTGGCTGTTACACCTGTAACAGCCGACGACTTTTTGGGAATAAATGAGATATTTTATTAAGTAGCAGAACATCACCATGATCCTCATCATCAGAATCAAGTTCATGTGTCTTGCTGCTGAAGCTTGGTTCACGCGTCGCACCGCCCATTACTTCGCCCCACGTCACCAGGTATGTCATCAAAATGGTAATATTGAATTCGTTTTATTCTATAATTATGGCAACTTAACATGACTTTTGAGGGACGAGGACAGCTGACATATTTAAGCCTGAGGGGAAACGAATCATATTACAACATGATCGTTGCATGATTTGTGATTATTCGAAAAATCCTGCAATTAAGGCATGATGACCCGGTAGTTATTGTTACTTAATGCTGATCATACCAAAAAGGGTAAGTGTACCATTGATGAGACCTCCCCATGACTCACCATTAAGGCAAAATTCATTGTGCAGTACAGACCATAAGTGACAAATCCCAATTTGAAATCCTCACTTGCACCAGCCTGCCACCCTACCATTTACCCCTGCTAGAAGATTGAATCCCCATTCAAAGTGCTCAAAGAAGTGGAAGATAGTAGTGTAGGCTGAAATTGTTAGGTTGTGTGTCAACTACCCCGAAGCAACTAAAGGGAAGGAGAAGCAGGTGGAACAACACTGAATTTGCATAAGAAATGGGAGGAGAAATAATATAGCACGAGCCAGGGTCCACAAAAGCCTTGGAGGATTGCCTGAAAGCATTCCAAATTTTCAAGGATGCAGGCTGGTTCGAATTCTTCCTAAGGTTGGAAGGATCAGATGGTGGTGTTGCCATGGAATTTACAAAGAATCTGGAGAGAAACTAGACAGAGGTCAGAGGGTTGAAGTTGGAGGTCACGGAAGAGGTGATTTCTACAGTAACAAGATTGCTAGTGGAAGGGAATAGGTGGTTCAACAGGAAGGTCAATGACCCCTCACTGAAAGAGGATTTCCTCCAAGAAGAAGAGTCGATGGTAAAGAAAGGAAGGGGAATTGTCAGACTATCTCTCCCCCAGCCATGGGCAAATGTTTCCCTCTACCTCATCAAGTAAATTACTTGTGAGGGAAGGGCAAAAATTATGTTTAATTATCACTTTCCATTACTGAACCACATTCAGCATCAGCAGCTGATCAACCTTCCTTATTTCTTGTTGGGCAACATTAGGCATATGGAATAGCCACGCATCTAGAAACGCGTGTCACCAACCATGGCCTAATAAAAATCATTGTGTTGGATGCTTTGAGCCGACAGGGAAAGAATTGGGAATAATTCATGAGGAAGAGGCCTAGGGCCACCCACAGAAGGCAAACCGAGACATTTGAGGAAGCTCCAGAGGTGGCAAAGGAGCAAACCCAGCCCTCGATAGTAAGAGTTAGCAAGAGGCCAGTTGATAAACCAATTGGTGACAAGAGGCCGAAGCAGAGGATAATGGTTAGCGGGCACTCAAAGTCCCCATCCATGTCAAGAAAGAATAAATAAGTAACTGAGTAGAAGGACAAGAAGCAGGCTCATCCAGAGGAACCTTCTTCACCTGGTAAGAGCGAAACAAAATCTTTACTGTCAAAAATTATAATTCTAGAGAAAGAAAATAGAGAATTGAGGGAACAAATAGTAGAAGGAGAGGGAGAGAAAAGAGCCCCAGGGCTACATACTTTGGCAGAGGTCGTGGACAGGGCCATAAGGGGAGATGTCCCGGGCACTCTATGTGTGGCCTGTGCTGAGAAGTCGGTGGTAGCAGGATTTAAAGTCTGTGCAGTAGATACCACCTCGAGGGAGACTCAAACTGAAATCTAGGAAGTTGTTACACAAGAACTCATCGAGGACATTGCTGTTACACAAGAACCAACAACCGAGATGGCACAATCCATAGGAAGTGATCAGGTAATGGATACACAGGAGCCCCTCGCTGATAATGTTGTTTTAGCAAAACCAGTAGTGGAGGAGGAAGTCGATCCAGAGAAAGATGATGTAGAGAAGTCTGTGGATAACACTGATACTACACAAGAACCAGCAGTGAAAATGGAAGATGACTAGGCAGATAAAGAAACTGTGACAAAATCCACTGATGAAGCTGTTTTTACACAAGAACCAACAACCGAGGTGGAACAGTTTCACCCTCAGGAGGCTTCTACACCCTCAATTGATAGTGCATGCGAAAGAACACTGGGTCCTAATGAAGGATGGTGTTCTGAGAGATTGTTATCATTACCAGAGCTGCAAAGGAGGAAGCAGTTGGCACTCTCTCTACAAGAGGGAGTGATTTCACTTGAAGTACATAAAATAATGATGGATTCCCTGAGAGAAAAATGGCTAAAAGAAGAATGGGGAAGAGAAAAGGAAGCAGGAAGGCACAAGAAAGTTATAAAGAAGAAGGATGAATAATTGTATCAGTTGCATCGACAGGTCTCAGACTTGATGAATGATAAGACCAAACTTCGTGACCTTGCTCTAAACCTGCTAGCATGCAGGTGGTCGTCCCCATCATACCCAGTGTTCCTTTGGGAATGTTATTACTTATTTCAATTAAAGGCAGTTTTTAAGAATAGGTCCTATATGGGTTCTTCAACCCGTACTTGTTTTGGAAAATTTTCACTCCCGTGACTTTGATGACCAGAGCTTGTTGTGCGAGTTATTCTTGCACAATATCATGTGAGAATATGTTGGCATTAAGATGGTGGCGAGTGTCTTATCCTTCATGGGGGATTTGTAGTTGCGGGCCTTCCTTTCATTAATGAGGAATTAGATTGAGTGGCACCTGGCCAAGAAAAAAGCAAAAACCAATGAGGAGAGAACAACATTGTGGGTCAGGGTTGAACCCTGGATGGCTTACGAACTCTGGCGAGAGTTTAAAATATTCCTGAGCACTCCAGAAATCATAAAACAATTGGCCACCTATAGAAAAAGGATCGTGAGGATCTACCTCAACCTGTATACAAAGATGAAAAGTCGAGCATTGGTCAGATGTCTCAAGTGCATTGAGGCCTATAGCACGGAGTTACAGGAAGGGGATCCCTTTGAGTACTGGAACTTCAAGGCTGCTGTTACATGGGTGTCAGAATATGCTCGGATTGTGCAGACACTGGGGGCATTCTGGATTGGCCTCAGATTCAAATTTCCTTTGATATGGTTGCCATTGGATGAGTATCAGCCTGATTACCACTTATGTGACTATGAAGAGGAATCTTGGCCATGTCAATTGATGGTCATTCAAGGATTAAGAGCTCCGGGTGAAGACACTGCTAGTTCCTACAATCTCACACACTTGCATCGGGGGTACAGTAGAAGGAACTGAAATTCTGCATGGAGCCATATAGTTGCTTCACTCGGGGGGAGATGTTGGGTGTGGTTTTTTATCTATTTTCTGCACATTCTTTCCCCAGTTCTAACCTCTCTGTCCTCCAGGCCTATGACTTTACATGATCAAATACCTTGTTTTCTTACCTTTCTAACCTATTCTACTATCATGTTACTTTGTTGTATTTTACCAAATAATATGAGGCTTTATTCTTTTTTGTGGCTAACTGGGAGTGTATTGAAGAAGTATTTTGGGAAGATCCTCTTTTCTGGTGATGGCTCGTGGGAACAAAGCTATGAAGTAGGCAATCAGTGTGGAATAACTACAGAAAAGGGTAGAATGATTCATTGTTACACCCTGGATGTTGTTACAAGTTGTTGTTACACATTGGATGCTGTTACAGGTTGTTGTTACACATTGGATGTTGTTACACCACGCGTTGATACAAGAATTTGTTGTCACACCAAAAGCGATGTCACCAATAATGTCGTAACATCCTGAACTACCATTCACTCGATGTTGTTGTGCCGAAGTTGGGAAATGTGGGTACTATTCCACATAACAGTTGTCGGCAGTAGGGATTGTTTATTTTTGAAGCAACAAGACCCAAGCAGCTGTAATCATAACTGATGTATATTTGTATTTAGCAATAGGTTATAACTACTTTTATTTTTTATCAGCATGAGAATCGTGAGATCCTCATTACTGATCTGTTTCTAATTTCGGGTTGTAATAACTATAAAGGAACTTGATTTTTCATGTACAGAGACACGACATATAGAAAAGTAATGTTACTATGCTTCTGTAATTCTGAGTTTATTTTTAATAGCAATCAGCACGGTGATGTTGTTATTGTTCTTCAACTGATTTTTTAATCACTTTTGTGTTATTCCTGCGCCCTGCTGAGGAGGAAGGGCCCTCCTCTTTGGCAGGGATTGCAATGATATGAGTAGTGTACATTCTAGTTTAGTTAATTTATTTATGGTTTCTCAATGTTTCTATACAAATCGTGGATTGCAATCGTTGATTTTCCATTTATATTATGTTGTTTCACTGAGTTCAACAATATAATGGTAGTAACCAGCTGGAGTAGATATTAGTTCCTATATGGCACACCTTTACTTTGATAGTTGCGAGTTGTGATTTAATTATGTAGAGTGTTTTTATGTCTACATGCATGGTTTGATTCAGAAATTTAGATCAACGACATCCTTTAGTGTTTTCTACATTTTATCATTCTTTGTTGGAGTGTATCGGCATAGACAGTGCGAACTCCATTGAAACAGCAAGACCTACCCTGGGTTAACAATTAAATTTTGTTGTCTTGATCAATTAAGATTGATTAAAACAACACTACAAAACCCATCTGCAACTCATAAAATTCCTTAGCTTTGTCATCATAGTATCTCTCTGATAGGTACTTCTTATCGAAGAGTCTCTCGAACTCTTCCCAAATCAACTCTTCTTCTAGAATACCCTTGACATTCTTCACATCTTCCCACCAAATGTCTACTTTCCCTTTAAGACTAATGGTGGCTATTTTGGCTTTCATGTTCTCTGAATAGTTATGCAACATAAAGGATTTCTTCATCCCAAGCAACCATGCCTCTGCATCTTCTAACTTCTTCATCTCTCCATCGAATGTAAGAGACTTGACTTTCTTGAACTCCTCAGGAAATTAATCACTCCTCCTATAAGGATGACGACGATGATGACGGTGATAATGTCTCTTGGATGAGGAACTACAATGATGCCCATACATACCAATCCTCTTGTTAGGTGTATCCAGTGATATGTTTCCTCTCATTGTATCCCCTCTACCCAACTTGTATCCATAATGAGGCCTGCTACAATAGGCTCCATTAGTTTTCTCCTCCTGCTCTTGATTGATCCTCAATTGTCCCTATCTCTTCCAGCCTGACAAACTCTGAAGAATCACTACATTTACTTTTTGCTACCTTTCTTGATCCCTTCCAAGTCTTTCCTGAGCCTCAACCAATCTATCATTGTATGCTTTGCAACTTCTCATCTTTGCCCTCAAACTTCTCAATTTATCTTTATACCAGGAGAATACTCATCTCCTTGTTGCCCAACTAATTTGTTGGGAGAGTTACGAGAACATTAGTCTACCATTTTACTCATCATCCCTGATTCTCTTCTTCCTACAAGTGGGCCATATCAAATAAATGAAACAAATACCAAAATCAAAACCATACCTCATGACATTCAAGGGAGACTTATCTCATCTGAAAAATCTGTCCACATTTGCATGATACATATATAATCATAAGCATACCAATATAACAACATCATGCATGACCATACAAACTATTTACCATGACCCCATGCATGACAACCATAACCTTGACAACATCATATTTTACCCAAAGAGAGTGGAACCCACTCTGATACCACCCCGTAACCGCCTCCTCCCATATTTACCCACTTTCGCTGATTTTATCGAGGTAAACATAAGCTAAGGGTCATTATGATAAGACCCAACCTCCTATATGACCTTAAGGAAATGGATTCGAAAAATTAAGACCTTACTGACTTCCCTCGTGTATTACAGGACCTCCAAGAGCTACCCAACCCCTCCAAGTGTCCACCAACCCCCGATCCAACTCTCCTTTTCATTGACCTAGATCCTTATTCGTTCCCTTGACAAGGCCTCCAAGTGACTATAAGCCTCTAGTCACTCCCATAAGCCTACTTGCCAGTGACTATGGACTTTTCTAGTTAGTTTTGTGCCAGTGACCTTGAATTCTAAGCAACTCTTCCAGGGCTGGGACTCAGGGCTCTGCCAAGAACTCAGTGAAACTTCCAAAAAAGATAAATACCATAGAGACAAAGCCTTTAATCTAGAAACTCGAACAAGGACTTGACCAGACCCCTTCCAACAAGGAGAGGCATTCCTTCAAACACTTGGTAAACATGCAACCTAAAGGTCATGAATGCATATCTGAACATAGGGATTTGAAACTTATTTGATGTTTAACAAGAAATACCAATGCCTTCTCACAATAGTTTTCATAACACCAATTAGGTCATGCATTCATTAACCATACATTCATTAATTAAAATGTGAAAAGAGCCATACTTAAATATATCATATAACCATGTGTATAACCAACATATAACCAGGTAGATAATAATGATAGAACAACCATTAAAGCCACATAATAACATGTATAATTACTCATTAAAGACAAGAGAAACTTAGTTCTTATTAACCGTATGCAAAAGCTAATCGAGTCAAGGACTTCCACGTACCACCCGACCATAGATTGGGATGAAACAAATCTTTCTTTCAGCCAATCACCCTTGTGCAATATTCCAAACATGAATTTGGGATCTCATGGGATAAACCAATCCATAAAAACCAAAGCAATACATAGGTTAAATGACCTCCACCATCACCACACTGTGATTTCACCTAAATTTGTCTTGAGATAACCAAACCAAGGTTGGATGCCTCATAATTATTTCACCATCCCTTGAGGAATTTTCTTCTCACCACCCATCTCTTGAGGGATTCCCAGAGAAAACCATCTCCACCCCCAACCATTAGGATTTTCTTGAGACCACCTCACCCAGATCCAAAACCTTCTGGTAATTCAAATCTTAACCAAGAAAGAATCCCATAACACCATGGCTATCCGAAAATGGAAAGGCAAGGCTCAAACTACTATTGAAACCTGGAAAAACCCATGATAATGACAACAAAGAAACCAAATAGACATATGCATATACCATGCATGCCAAAACTAGTTAGGAAATCATACATGCAACCTGTTACCTGCAAGTATTCTTGCTACCAATGCTTAATCCAACCCTTCATGGCTTGATCCTTGATTTCTTTATCCTTCCTTTGCTTGCTTTCTTTCCTTCTCTTCTTTGTTCTCTTCTCCTCTCTCAAACTAATTCCAACACTGAACTGACAAAAGGCCCCAAAATGATTCTCTGATGTCTTTTAATTATTGATGCCTCTAATTTCTTCATTTTCCTTAATTTTCCTTCAATTTCCTCCTCACATGCACCATGTGACCTTTCACCTCCCTTTTCTCTTATTCTCCTTTATTTTCATAAAATAAATTCGAATAAATGCATTTTTTCCTTTTCAAATTCTTTGTCATTTCCTTTGCCAATTTCCCCTTAGCCATAATACACAACAAGTGATGCCCACTAGGATACTTCACCCAACATTTAGCTTGGAATGAGTGTCCAATTACCTTGGTATTATTTTTCCTTTATTAACTTTATTAAATGAACTTTTAACCTAGGGTTGTTACACAACCTTTAATTCCATATGGTCAAGTATTTGGCTTGGTGCGATTAATCCAACAAATCATTTATCTAAGGCAGGGGGTACTTGTTCTTGAGAATAATTTTTCTTAACAACCTATAATGGTCCAGGTAGATATTGGTGGCCACCCACCTATTCCACTTGGACCCCCACCATTGTTTCTTTCAGTTTTTCAGTTTCCTTAATTGTGGCACAGTTTACTATTTTTTGCAGTTTTTTGGGTCCTGAACTTCGAAGCTGTTTTGAGGCCCTAAACGACAGTTTTTTTGGAAAATCGCTAGTAAAAATATATTATTTGAACTCAATATTCATTGTTAGCAGTTGTATCCCTTGAATAGATCTTTCTAACAAGGTATCGTGTGCATCAAATGGAGAAAGTATGCCAAATATATGACCCCGAGAAGTTGATGTACCAATTTACCCCAAAGGGGCCCATAGTTTGGTGTTTCATCTCCTAGGGTTAGATTTTTGGATGTTTGGGGTTTTCCATTGTTTCTCAATAATAAATTGGCCTTCAAACCTCATTTTAACATATTTTAGATGCATGTAGACATCACATCTCTTCTCAAAGATAAGCTACCATCGCCTGAGCTAGTTTGTTTCCATTGTGTATGAAAGCATATTTCAGTTCCTTGATATTAATGAAAGGAAGTTTTATTTCTGCTACATCTCTATGGTTATGGTTATATCTGTAACATTTTGCGTTCCTGTTTAAATTCGTATCAGTGGTATCAGAGCAGTCTATTCTTTCTTGATCTTTCTTTGCATGTCCCCAATGAGTTCGGGGTATAAGGAGTTAGGGCTCGATCTGGTTGAACCTTTGCAAGATCAGCCTTGCAAACCTTGATGGCCACCCATGGGGGAAAAAAATAAATACAAGGGAGTAGGAGATCCTATCAAAATATTGCTCAAGGAGGCCCTCGAGAAACAAAGGAACGCGATGATGGATAACTTTGCCGAGATCTTTCAACAGCGGCCCACCAGCGGCGCATCCACATCCAGCAGCCACTCTGGAGGCACCATTCCTTTTAAGGTACAGGTAAACTTTGACATTCCCATATTTGAGGATCAAATAGATGCAGACATTGTAGATAACTGGTTAAATATGTTAGAAGGATATTTTTTTGTTCATGATTTTTCTAACTGGGAAAATATCACTTTTTCTCTTCTCAAAGCCACCCCTGACATCAAGGACTAGTGGGAAACCTACTAAGAGTAGAAGGATGAAAGTAAACCCTCACTTTTTTCCGCTGCACCCATTTTGAATTCATTTTGAGACGTCATCAAGTAGCAATACTACCCTGTCGGTAGCTATGAGGAAAAATACATAAATTTGACCACGCTGCGGCAGGGAAGGGACTAAGACGTTCCAGAGTGTACCAATGTTTTTCATACCCTTTGCATGAAGTTGGGCATCAAGGATTCTGAGAAACATTTGGTACTCAAGTACCGCGGTTGCCTATACAGGTACATCCAGGATGAGATGGAGTTCTTGGAGATCTTGCTCAGCAAGGCATACTGAAACGTTGTTAAGATCGAGCATAAGCTTAAACATAAAAAGAAATACTTTGGATATGTGAATCTGAAGCAAGGGAAAGGTGCCCCCAAACTGCAAAACAAAGGAAAAATCCAAGGCGGGGCAGCCTAGGACAACCCGCCAAATCTGCAAGCAAGGAAAAACACTGCGAAGCTGAATAAGGACACAGGAAGGTGGTGTGAGTTCCATAAGAGATCCACTCACAACACAAGTGAGTGTTAGGCCAAGCAGTCACTAGTGACCGAGCTGAAGGCTTTTGAATCTGATGCATGTTCCAACTCTAAGTCAAGCCCGACAAGGAGAATGAAAAAGGAAAGTAGATTACCGATGCAGAGCCCAACGCCACTATTTCCACCACGAAGATCCAGAAGGAGCAACCTGAAGATCTAGAGGATGAGGAGTGCCTCTTCCACTCCTAGATGGGGGTAAAGCGTTCCCCTCTACAGTTAATTATCGAAAGAAGGAGCCAAAAGAACCTCATTTTAGCAGATATCATGAAGCGGTCGAGCTAACTAACCACTACACACCCACAACTGTACATCATTGGGTGGATTCACTAAGGATGGGAACTTCATGTCAGCCAGCAGTGTAGCCTTCCATACAACATCAAGCCCTTCATGGATGAGGTATTATGTGATATTTATCCTCTTAACATGTGTGATGTATTATTAGGCCAATCATACTTGTGGAAGCGACATGTTACGTATGAGTCAATGCCTCGCATTGTTATTGTTACCTTGGGAAAAAAATTGTACAAGATACTAGAGGTATCACCGCCTACTACCATATCTTTGGTTACTACAAAACAATGGAGTAAGCTCATTTCCAAAATCAAGAAAAAAATTACCTGATGACATGCCCTCAGGGAAAGAAGAAGACGGTGGCCACGACCTCCAGACAGGGCCCCTCTGCACGATAACAACAGATGGACATGTTCGTGGAGGAGTACGAGGACATCTTAACCTCCCCCATAGGGGTGCCTTTACACTTTCAGGTCAAGCACTCCATCGATCTAACCCCAGGTGTGTCGTTGCCCAATGGACCAATCTATCAGTGCTCTATTCTGGAGAACGACGAAATCAAGAGGTACATTCAGGAGTTGTTGCAAAAAGGTCACATTTGGCCAAGTTCATCACCTTGTGGGAGCTTGATCATATTGGTATGAAAGAAGGATGGGACTTGGAGACTCTGTATTGACTATCGGGCGTTGAACAAGATCACTGTCTGGAATAGGTACCCAATCCCATGGGTTGATGACCTTTAGAAGCAACTCAAAGGGGAAAAATATTTCAGCAAGATCGAATTGAAGTCCAGATATCACTAGGTACCAATCAAACCCTCTAATGTGTGGAAGGTTGCCTTCAAATCCAAGGAGGGCCTTTTCAAATGGTTGGTTATGCCTTCCGGCTTGACGAATGCTCCTGCAACCTTCATGAGGCTGATGGATGACATCTTCCAGCCATTCAACAACTCATTTGTAGTGGTATGCTTGGATGACATCTTGATCTTCAGCCAAAGTTGGGAAGAGCACCTCCACCACATCTGATAGGTTCTCCAAACACTGCAGCAACACAAGTTTTGTGCCAATTTGGAGAAATGCACTTTTGGCATGACCCAGGTTCAATATATGGGATACATTATTAATGAACGTGGGGTGCATGTGGATCCAACCAAGATCCAAGCCATTTGGGATTGGCCATCCCCAACCACTATGACAGAGCTCCACAACTTTCCTGGTCTTGCCAATTTCTACCATAGGTTCATGTTGGGGTTCTCTCATATCACTTGGCCCTTGAGTCAAGTCACCAAGGGAGGAGCAAAAGAAAAATTCTTTTGGTCTGAATCTCAACAGAAGGTGTTCGTAGAGTTGAAACATCACCTCTGCTCTGCATGAGTGCTCACATTAACAGACTTGCAACAACCATTTGAGATCGAGAAAGATGCCTCTGACTATGCTATTGGGGTAGTCCTTACTCAACAGGGGCATCCAATGGCATATCACAGGGAGACACTTTCAAACACAATCTAAAAGTATCCAACTTATGACAAAGAGATGTATTTCGTTGTGAGGCCTATCGACAATGGAAGAATTATATTTTGCAAAAGGAAACTATCATCCACACAAACCATCGACCCTACAGTTCATACAGATGCAAGGGAAGTTGTAGAATGATCGTCATCAGAAATGGTCCACATACCTGCAACAGTTCCATTTTAATATCAATTACAAGAATGAAAACACCAATAATGTTGCATACTGCCTCAGCTAACCAGTGATCATGATGTTAACCACCATCCTAAACTCTTGTGGGCACGAAACTTCTAATTGTCCGCTTTTCTAGAAAGGTGACCCATAATTCGACCACACATACCTTCAGGATGCACTGTTTTGCCACTTGGGACACCTTTGTGTTCCTTCAAGTTAGTGTGCCAAGATGATTTGGAAAGCACACTACAATCAGATTGTTGGGCATTTCGGGGTCGAGAAAATAGTGGCAGTACTGTAGAAGTATTTGTATTAGCTGAATCTTCGATAGGATGTCGGGAAGTACATCAGATCCTGCACTGCCTGCACCACTTCCAAACCTACCATCAAGAATAAACACATTTATACTTTGTTGCCTACTTGATCTGATTTAGAATATTATATTGTTGTGCTAATATCTTCCTTAGATTAGAAACAAAATTCTTTCATTGTGCTTAAGGATTCATGAATTTTTGCAAGTGAAAAATGAGTTTTAATGTTAACTCTATGAGAAATTAAACAGAGATAAAAGACTGAACAGTAGCATAAGCATGTACAGAACATCATTAAAAACACATTACAACAGGAACATGATAAAGGAGTTCACCCCTCATGGGCTACACCTCCGTGGTCCATCTTCCAATGGCTTCGGCCTCTCTATTATGCTCAAAATTGTAAAAATATGTGTTTACAATGCTCCAATGCTTCTAAAACTTGCTCCAATGAGTCCAAAATATCAAAAAATGGTTACCTAGCCTCTTTTTGCATCTAATTTGGTGGAAAATTGAAGACGTTATGACCTCTCCTAGTTTTCCCAATATTCGCTCCATAAATTGCACCATTTCTAGCATGTTCCTACAATTTCACTCCAAAAAGCACTAATTGGACGAAAATTTCACTGCGCGACAGCCATAAGCTACCAACACCGACAAATCCATCGCAAATCACAATCGGAAAGAACTGGCGGGTCTTATGGTTTGTGAATGTGGTGTGGATGATATGTGATTGTGATAAGCAGCAAACCTGACAGACTATCAATTGCAGTATAATTGTATTGCATCCGGAATATATCGTAATCGGTGGAGCCAGGGTGATACATATAACAAGACTTGCATTGTGCGATATGCAATTGTAATATCATAATCACAACCTGATCATGTCGGGGCTGATTCTGTAGTACTTCCCTTTTGCGATGTGTGATTGCGATTATCGCATCGCACCATGGCTTGTTCTGGGGCCGATTCTTTAACACCTACCTGCCTATGATATGCTAGTTAAGAACCAACTTTTGGGCGTGGCGGTAAATCTTGTTGTTGTTGTGGGTGAGGTTGTGAGTTCGACCCCAACCTCCCCACATAAAATTTTATTCGACCTTTGAGAGGGCACGTGGCAGCTTCCGGGTTTGCCACATGTCACCCTCTCATTGGTCCACCTGTATAGCCTTCAACCAATAACATCCTGCCAACTCATGCTTGTACGAACATGCCACATGGAACTCAGCCATTTGTTAATGATATTACGGTGCCACCTCAACTGTACAGTCAACACCAACTGGGCATCCTAGTCAGTAGTACGGACTACTGACTAGGTTGTCTCCTTTTTTTTCAAAAATATAACTGTTTGCCAAAGTGAACAAAATGCATTTATGAAGCCATACAGTGTCCATTTTACATGAAACTAGTTGTGACAGATTCAGGATGACGAGCACTACGTGATCGTTCATGTTCCACACCTTTCTGACAACTTTTATTTTTTAGCATAATTTTGAGCACTTGATCACTCCTCCCCACTGGAAGCCTTTTGGACCCCAAAAGATCATTTTCAGTTATCCAATAGGTGAGGGTACAATTCCCTCACCTTTCCAATCTTGATCCATTTATCACTGACTTGGATCTTGTGATCTACACAATGCTTTCTGTGCCTTGCTTTGTACTTTCCTTTGCCCTTTTCAAGTTGATCTTGCACTGTTTGATGTACCATTTGGAGTCGTTCAATGAACTCTTTGGCTTTGTCCATGTTACTATCAATAGAAACATCCTTCTTAACAAGATGATACAACACATTATGATGCAAATGGTAAACAAATTCCTCTACTTGATTCCTTTGACTCAAGCTTGAATATACATCTTGAAACTGTGTATTTTTCTGAACATAACTTTCATGTAAAACAACATGAAGCTTGATGAAATTAGTTATACAAACTATAGTCCTATAAAGTACATCAACAAACTTATCACTTATACCTTTCTTATACCTCTTGACCGAGTGGAATAATAGAAGAAATACCCATCCAATGGAAGTGCCTTTGTTGCTACAACTTAAACACTTCACCATTGAAAAATTTTGAATGAAAAGAAATGGGCTTACCACACTGCATAAAGACTGTGCCCATGGCATAGTCGCATACATCAACCTAAAATTTAAATGACTTTTTCAAGTTTAGAAGAGTAAGTATAAAGGATGAACTGATCTTTTGTTTTAAATCATCAAATGCCTCTTGTTGTTTGCCTCCCCACTGGAAGACCTTTTGCACAACTGCCAAAGAATGTAAATGAGCTACAATAGAAGAAAAATTAACAAAATTTTTCCTCCAACATTAGGCTGCTCCCAAAAAACCTCTTATCCAAATGACTATCTTAAGCATTGACCAATTCATAATGGCATCAATCTTAGAGAGGTCTAACTTCAGCTCACCTTCTCTAATATCATGGCCCAAGTACATCAAAGACGTTTTATCCAATATATACTTTGACATCTTCAAAAACAAATGTTCTTGACATATGACATCAAGTATGTTTTTCTCACACATGACATGTTCATAATGAAATTTTCTGAAAATGAAAATGTCATCCAAGTAGACTATCATGTCTAGAACTGGCTTCAACACATCTTTCTTCATATGCATGAAAGTAGTAGGAGCATGGCAAAGACCAAAAATCATAACAAGTCATTCAAACAAACCTTGCTTGGTTTTGAATGTCGTCTTCCATATATCTCCTTCAACAACTCTACTTTGATGAAAACCACTTCTTGAATCCCATTCAATGAATAACATTCTTCTTGGGCACAAAAAAAGAGGTGCACCACATGGTAAAGGAGAAGGTCAAATGGTCCTTTTATTCAATAATCCTGGATTTGTTTTGTTATTTCTGCACTTTCCCTTCTTAACACCATGTGCATGTCAATGTTAGGAAGAAGACACTTTTACTGCAATGGTATTTCATGTTGGATTCTCCTCTTGGAAGGAGATCCTTTTGCTTTCTCAAACACCTCATCATCGTGGTTAACTACATCAACCAAATCAGTTTTCAAGTTTGAATTACAACCATCAAACGCTTCATAATCAATATCAACATTGGGTTTTATCATAAGAAGCACTAAATTCTTGCTTGAATTCACTAGTATTTTCATTTGCCTTGCATTAACTAATGAAAGATTTAGTTTCTTGCGATGAGCTCTCACAATATACTCCACACCATCCTTGAACAAGTGGTACTTGTTTTCATGACAATAGAAGATTGCTTTTATATCATAAAGGTAAGGACTACCCAAAACAATTCCTGATATATCAAGTGGTACAACATCTAATTCAACTTCCTCAATGAAGTTTGTTGTGATTGCAAACTGCAGAACACATTTTCTTGTAACCTGTAAATTTGTGTCCTTACATATCCAACCCAATGGATATGGATTGGGATGTGAAATGGTTTCAAGATTAAGTTGTTTACCTAATTCATCGGATCTCAAATTAGATTAAGACCCACTATCAAAAAGTGTGTCAATTTTTGTATGTTTTTAGATTACCCTCACATGAAATAATTCAATCCTTGTTTCTTCATTTGGAGTACTGGTGTGACAATTTGATATACTAGTGCTAGCAATGGATTATTTTCCTTTTATATCCATGGCTGTAATTTTAGTTTCATCACCCGAATCGGATCCCAAATCCTCTTAAATGATGGCAGTTGTCTTTTCTTTTCCTTTGTTGTTGAATTTCTTTGGTTTCATTTTGGGATGAAGCTTCCAACAATGAACTTCATCGTGACCCTATCTAGAACAATGTTTACATATTATTTTCTCTCCTTCCTTTTTAATGGAGGCATTTTTCTTTTCCTTGAAACCCTTTTCTTTATTTTTACCCTTAAATGGAATTTTACTACCTTCTTTTGGAGTGTTTTTCCCTCTTGCCTCAAGATGAGTGGCTTGCACACACACATCATCTAGATTATTGGGATTAAACATTAAGATAGTATACCTAAGGTAACTATGTAAACCCCCTATGTACTTCAGCAATGTGTCATGTGATTGCAAATCTACACCTAACGTTAAAGACCTTTTTCTAAATTCTTGGGTGTAATCTTGCACATTTTGAACTTTAAGTTGTCTAAAGTTTTTCCACTTCATGATGGATTTCTGCATATAAGCTAGAGGGTAGAATTGTCTTTTGATTTCAACAATGAAATCATTCCAAGAAATTGAGATCTTACCATTTTTATAATCTACTCTTTGGTCTTTGATTCCCACCATACCAGTGTTGCACCCTCCATTCTCAAGGAATCTAACTGAATCTCTATGACATCATCATGAAGGTTTTGAACCCTACAATAGACCTCCAACTGAAGAATCCAATTATCAAGCTTATATGCATTCACTTCACCAATATACATGGGCAACTCAAATTTAACAACAAGTTTTTAAAAAGGTGATTTACCAGTTCCTTTTGAAGTATGATGATGAGTATGAGTGAGGGTTGTGTTAGTGGAAGAGGGTGATGATGCTTGTGAACAAGAAGATGAAGAAGATGGTGGAGAGGGTGGAGGTTTGTCCCCATTTCCATTACCTCTATTTCCATTACCTCCTCCTAAAAATCCTTCTCCTTTGGGAGGTTTGTAACTTTCCCCTTGCAGCCTGGTATTCCTCTCTTCATAGATGACCTTCACCATCTCTGTCATATCAAAGAAAGCCTTTCTGAAGGTCTTCTCATCTTTTGTCATGTTTGCAGGTTCTCCTTCATAAGACATGATCTCTAGAGTCTCAACTATAACTCGAGGTTGAACTAGTGTTGGAGATTATGGCAACCTTGCTCTCCTTCCCCTTCACCCAACTTCAAGGCTTCTAATCAGCTTCCCTTCTCCTATTTCGAGCTTTAACCTTGTAGCATGACATAAACTTGCAAATAGTTAAATCCTTCTTTCACAAAGAAAACCTAGAGCTCTGATACCAAAATGATCTGATTTAGAATATTAGATTGTTGTGCTAAGATCCTCCTCAGATTAGAAACAAAATTCTTTCATTGTGCTTAAGGATTCATGAATTTTTACAAGTAAAAAATGAGTTTTTATGTTAATTTTATGAGTAATTAAACATAAATAAGAGACTAAGTAGAAGCATAAACATGTACAGAGCATCTTCAAAAACAGATTACAATAGGAACATGATAAAGGAGTTCACCCCTCCTGGGCTACATCTCCTTGGTCCAGCTTCCAATGGCTTGGGCCTCTCTATTATACTCAAAAGTGTAAAAGGATGTGTTTACAATGCTCCAATGCTTTTGAAACTGAAGAAGTTATGGCCTCTCCTAGTTTTCCCAATATTCACTCCATGAATTGTACCATTTCTGGAATGATCCTACAATTTCACTCCAAAAAGCGCTGACTGGGCGAAAATTTCATGTGCTGCGGCCATAAGCTATCGGCACTGAAATCTCCATTGCCAATAGAAATCGGCAAGAACTAGCGGACCTTATGGTTTGTGAATGCAACGTGGACAATATGCGATTGTGATAAGTGGCGGACCCGACGGACTATCAACTACAATATAATTGTATCGCAACAGGAATATATCGCAATCAGCAGAGCCAAGGTAATACATATAACAGGACTTCCACTGTGAAATATGCGATTATCGGGGGTGATTTTGTAGTACTTCCCTTCTGCAATGTGCAATTTCAATTATCGCATCACACCCTAGCTTGTTCTGGCACTGATTCTTTAACATCGACCCGCCTACGATATGCTAGTTAAGAACCAACCTACAGGCTTGGCGGTAAAGCTTGGTGTTATTGTGTGTGAGGTTGCGGGTTCAACCTCGAACTCCCCACATAAAATTTTATTTCACCTTTGATAGGGCACGTGGTGGCCTCTGGGTTTGCCACATGTCACCCTCTCATTGGTCCATCTGTATCGCCTTCAACCAATAGCATCCTGCCAACTCGTGCCTATACAAACGTGCCACATGGAACTCAACCATTCACTGATGAGATTAAAATGCCACCTCAGCTGTGCAGTCAGCATCAAATGGGTAGCATACTCAACAGTACAAACTGCTGACTAGGCTGTCCCCTTTTTTTTCCAAAAATTTACCTATTTTCCAAAGTGAACAGAATGCGTTTCTGAAGCCATACAATGTCTCTTTCGTGCGAAACGAGTTGCGTCATAGTCAGGATGACAAATACTACGCATTAGTTCAAGTTCCACACCATTTTGACAATTTTTATTTTTGAGCATAATTTTGAGCACTTGATCACTACCTCTAGTTGACCTTGGGAATCCATCTCAATGGATTACATGTCGGGCCTTCCTTCTACTAAGTATGGAAACAACTATGTTTTTTTGGTCATTGACAGATTCTCGAAGATGGAAATTATTGCGACCTCCAAGAAGAATATCACAGTAGAAGCTGCTGCTAAATTGTTCTTTAAATGAGTGTGGGTACACTTTGGGATCCCACAGTCTATCATCTTATATTGGGACAGCAGGTTCCTCAGTACATTTTGGTCTAGTGGCTAGTCGATTATGTACATCAAGCTCACTAAGTCCACAACTTTCCATCCCAAAAATGATGGCTATACAAAGATCATCAACAGGATGATCATACACATTCTACGCATGTACAACTCAAAGTATCCACACACATGGGATAAGAGCCTCCCCTATGTCCAGCACAGTTATAACCGAGCTCTCCATAGCTCAACTAGCCACATCCCTTTTCAGGTGATCTTGGGATTCCAGCCACTATGTCCCATTGATGTGGTCATGCCATTTTGCAATTACTCAAGCAGATTTGACTCATGTCCAGTCCAAAGCTGAAAAGGAAAACCACTTCATTGAGCACATTCAACACATTCGCCAACATGTCCATGACATATTGGACAAAGCCAATGCTAAGTACAAGCAGCACCATGATTAGCATCAGGTGCCACACAAGTTCTAGGTGGGCGACAAAGTTTGGCTACATTTGGAGAAGGAGCACCTCATTGGGCCCCACCGCAAGCTTCGCCGCTTCGATATGGGTCATACGCCATCACCAAGGTAGTAGGGGACAATGCCTTCGAGCTCAGTATTCCACCATTCCTTGGTCTGCACCTAGTGTTCAATGTGGACCACCTTCGGCCCTACTTTCCACCAGTGGTGGACACATCTGACTTTGCATAACAACTCACACGAACAGAGTTAAACCTAGACTGCATGGAATAAGTCACAACTGATCAAATCATGGACACACAAATCAAGAACACCCAACAGCAAAGGATCCAAATATATCAAGTTGTCAAAGCAGGCCAACTCCTTCACCAAGGCAACTGGCTCACCAGGGACCAAGTTCAGTAGAAGTTTCCTCATCTCACAGAGGAACTCAACGCAATGAGGAGCATTGCTTCCCAGGGGGAGGAATGATTTAGGTGGATATTGGTGGGCACCAGCCTATTCCACTTGGACTCCCACCATTGTTTCTTTCAGTTTTTCAATTTCCTTAATTGTAGCACAGTTTACTATTTTTGGCAGTTTTTTGGGTCGTTAACTTCCGGAGCCATTTTGAGGCCCTAAATGATGTTTTTTGGAAAATCACCTCGAGCTACAAACTCATATTCGTCGCTGGTGAATATGATTTTTCAAATTGATATTCGTTGTCAGTAGTTGTAGTCCTCAAATAGATCTTTCTAAAGAGGTATCGTGTGCGTCAAACGGAGATAATATGCCAAAGTTACGACCCAGGGAAGTTGATGTACCAATTTACCCCAACAAGGCCCATATTTTGGCATTTCATCTCCTAGGGTTATGTTTTTGGATGTTTGGGGTTTTCCATTGTTTCTCAATAATAAATAGGCCTTCAAGCCTCATTGTAACACAGTTCAGAGGCATGTAGCCACCACATCTCTTCTCATATATAAGCTACCATCGCCCGAGCTAGTTTATTTTCATTTTGTATGTAAGCATATTTCAGTTCCTTGATATTAATGAAATGAAATTTTATTTCTGTTGCATCTCTGTGGTGATGGTTATATATGTAATTTTTTGCATTCCTGTTTAAATTTGGATCATATAATCAATACACATCCACCAAGTCCCATAACTATTTGGCATAATGATTATTGCTAACCCACATGGTGAGGTACTTCATTGAATGACACTTGGTTCTAGTAGCATTTGCAACTACTTCTTCACCTCAATTGACTCTATAACATACTTCCTATACAACCCAATGTTTGGTACTGGGGCGTTCGGCAATAGCTGGATCTCATGCTCCACTTCCCTCTTAGGTGTTGGCCCTTTAGGATCATAGAACACATCCATGTATGCTTATAATAACTCTTCCAATTTTTATTTATGTTTCTTAGTACACCCCTCTAGGGATGAATTTCCTCTCACTAATTCTTCTATATAATGATTTTCTTTTAAAAATAGTAAAACATACTTCTTGCTAGAACTGATCAGTTTCTTAACTTAGTTGGGACTCACTAGTGAAATGTTTGGCTTGCCCTTATGTGGATTGATAGTGAAGGATATTCCATCCTTGATGATGTGGTACTCGTTTTCCTTCTGCAAGAAGATTTCATCCCCTATGTACATATAGGGACTTCCAAACACCACTCCACATATATCAAGGGGAACCACATCTAGTTCTTCATCAATAAAATCAACATTGATAGAAAATATAATTTTGCATTGTTTGGTTACTTTTATTTATGCATCCTTATTTGCCCATTCCAATGGATGTGAGCTTGGATGATCATGAACTTCTAATCCTAATTTGTTGAAAATCACTACTACAATGAGATTCACTTGTGATCCTGAGTCAAGTAGAGCATCAATCTTTTTCTTATTGACCTATATCTTTATATGGAAGAGTTAGGGCTTATCATTCTCTTCGTGTTGCTAAAGGATACATAGATTCACACCCCTTCTGCATTGATCTACAAACAATCTTCTCATCCACATCTAAGTTTCTTTCAACCTAGTTGCTCAAATCAATGGCCACGAGGTTCTTGTTCTTTGCATCTTTCTTTATATTCTTTGGGTTAATCTATGTATGCAACTTCCAACACTTCTCCTCCATATGACCGTCAATTTTACAGTGGTTGTCAGGATCTTTACTCTACTGTATTATGACTGTTTTCTTTCTATCTTTTCCCCCTTTCTACTTCTTCTTCACCTCCTTAAAATAATCTTAGTACTCCTTTTGAATTTAGATTTTCCTTTCTTTTGGCCTATGTTCTCTAGTTATTGCACCTGTACCCAAGTCTCGGAAACCGATATAGGTTTGAACAACATCACTTGTTTCCACAGATGGTTGTGTAGACCCCCTCCCCCATATACTTAACGAGTAGGTGTGGATTATGTTTGGAGATACCCATCATTATGTCCATCTTTCTAAACTTTATGGTGTACTACTGTACACTCTACCCTTACTCCTGACTAAAGGAATGCCACTGGATCCACTAGTCTTCTGCATACATGATAAGGTAAAATTGTGACTTTATGACGGTTTTGAAATCCCCCCACTTAGTCACTAGAGGATCTCCATCCAACCTCAAGGTCTTTGTGTGGCTTTCCCACCAGATTAAGGCATGACCCTCTAATTCTAGTTGAGCAAACAAAATATTTTATTCTTCAGCTATATGACGTACACTAAAACAAACTTCTACTTACTGCAACTGATAACTTAGCTTTAGAGAACCAATCTCACCTTGATATAACTTGATGTTGAGCTTAGCTTCCATTTTGAATAGGGACTATTAATGGTTCATGGCCTTGAACTAGGTTGGTCCTTATCGGGTTCGTTCTTCTATTCCCTCTTTGATTGTTCCCAATTTTCTAATTTCCCCTCTAATACAACCTCCACATTATGGTTTATATATGAAACTTGTGCTTCCATTCATGCAAACCTCTCGTCTGTGAGATCATGATGGATATTCATATATTTGTCGATCGTGACTAGGTTTTATGACTTTTGTCTCAGCCGATATAGATCCCATGCAACTCCCCACATCATACCCAAGAAACCTAGTCTAATACCAATATGATCTGTAAACTACCTATTGACGCTACAATCAACACCCTCAATTTTTTTTCCTAGACTTGAATTTTGGAGCCTACTAAAGATCTTACGATTTTTCATTCCTTAGTTACTTCATGGTTGGTTGATGCTTTATTAAGTTCTTAAACCTTCTTCTCAGATTGTAAGTGTCAAAGTCACTTACTCACACATGCATGGTCCTTAATAAATGCATGAGCACACCTTTCTTATGCAAGGCTACAAAGTTGACACTCAGTGTGCACTTCCCATTGATAGTCTTCCTCACTTTGTTTGCAATTATACTTCTATTTCAATGAGTTTTCTTATCCAAATCTTTTACTTCATTAATGCATTCATAATCACATATAAAAGAGCATGTAATCATAAAATGCATACACATAACATAATCAGAAATGAAAGGCAATCATGAGAATCAAAGCACAACATATTGATAACAGAATACACTCAGTGTGGGCTACGTCTCTGGGCTCTGCTCAAAGTGGGGAGGTCACTTTCATTAATCTTCAACAAACATTAAATTACATGCATGTACAAAAGACATCTTATACCTCCATTATGGGGATGGCCTGAAAATTCACAATTCTGCTGAAGAAATGGACTACACCATTGAATTTGTGGTGCGAAATTGGGTTAAATGACTGTAAACTTGATCCTTTTTGACACCGTAAAAATCTGGACTCCCATAAATCTTGAAGATTCCCCAAAGATTCCTTCTCACAGGTTGACTGGATTTCTGCATCTCGGATGATAATTCTGAGTTAGCTACTGTGCTCCTTGCAAAAAAACTGAGTAATTTGAGTATAAAGTTGACCTAGTTCTGAAACTATCAAAATTTGGCCCTTAGGGAACCTTTTAGATTCCTCAAGATTCCACAAAGATTCCCCTATGCAATTTAAATGAAGATCTGCTGCTCAAATCAGAAAATCGATCACGGCATCAGACTCTTGGTAAAATTTTGATTTGTTTGAGTATAAAGTTGACATGATTCTATCACTATGAAAAATTCGCCCAAGGGAATCTTTTAGATTCCTCAAGATTCCACAAAGATTCCTCTCTACAAGTTAACTAATATCTGATGCTCAAATGAGAAAATGGATCATGCCATCAGATTCCTTGTGGAAATCCAAGAAAAATGAGTATAAAGTTGATATATTTATGCCTCTATCAAAAATCAACCTTCATGGTTCCCCTTGGTTTACACACAATTCGGATTTTGTGCTCGACGCTCCTCCTCCATGAATGAGTGAGTTTTGGTTTTTATATCCTTCGATCGGAGGACTTGTCAAAGCTAGCGTCACTGGCAACTTGGTTGGCGAAGGTAATTTTAAGGAAAGATCTTGGGGTTAAACCCCAAAGGACCCCTGAATTGGTGTGGACCATTTTCTTTTGGCGGTTTCTTTTTTTAAATATGGAGTCGCCCATTGGGAGGGGTCCCGAGTCAAATTCGCAGGTCCCGACCCCAATATCTATATATATATATATATATATATATATATATATATATATATATATATATATATAATATATAATATATATATTATATATATATATATTATTATATATATATATTATTATATTTATTTATTTATTGGGGTCGGGACTGCGAATTTGACTCGGGACCCCTCCCAATGGGCGACTCCATATTTAAAAAAAGAAACCGCCAAAAGAAAAATGGTCCACACCAATTCAGGGGTCCTCTGGGTTTAAACCCCATGATCTTTCCTTAAAATTACCTTATCTATATATATATATATATATATATATATATATAAATAATATATATATATATATATATAATATATATATATATATATATATATATATATATATATATTATATATATATATATATATACAATGTCGTGTGGTAGCAAGGGTGGTGGCCTACCACGCCCCTTTTTTTATATTTTTTTGTTTTATAAAACATATATTCAACAAAATTTCGACCGGATTTTTGGGTTTACCAGAAAAATTAAATAGGTGACAAATTCACCCATTCCGGTCATCAAAATCTATTTTCGGTAAGTTCCAAATTTTTGCCTCGTTAGTGGCTACCAATGGGCCTAGTTTGACCAAAAATTTGATTGGCCATAACTTTCACATATGAACTCGGATTGAGGCTTTGTTCATGCCATTGGAAAGCTTGCGGCAAGATATTTGATCTGAACCTAGTTTCACTTCAATACAACAACTTTGATTTTTGAGCTTTTCCAAAGACACTTCTGAATTCTAAGTGTTTCTAGAGCCACTTGGATCATTTTCCCAACTGTTGCTTTTGCACACCTTTGCTTTCATAAGTGTCACTTTCATGTCCACAACTATCATTTTTTCTTTCTTTCACTTTTAAAGTGGTGTTTTCATGTTACCTTCACTTTGGCATGTGACACTTTCAATTTCTTTAGCAATTGCAAGTGTCATTTTCACATTTTCTTACTGTCGCAAGAGTCGCTTTTAACTATTTGCACTCTCGTATGTGTCACACCTTTACACATCACTAGAGAAGGCTCTAGTGCACTCTTCTGCATTAGATGGTCCTATATATCATAAGAATATGTGCTAGACAAACTCCTACAACTTAGTGCACTTTCTGGTCATAATTGACACTTGTGTCGCAACTTGTATTCCAAGTGTTGTAATGTGTTGTCTCAATTGTCGCACTTAGAAATAAGTATCTCTTTGTTGTCGTTTCAAGGTGTGATTTATGTTCATTAGTCTTGTGCATTTCCCTAGCTTGTATTGATGGATTCCATGTGTGTGACCTATGTTTGAGTCTCTTTCGGATGCTTTTCCCTCTCTTAAGCTACTAATCCCACACCTAGTCATTTTGGAGTTCTTCTTGATCCTATTTCCCAGTGCAAGTTATGAAAGCTTCAATCTTTCCCCAGGTGATGAGCACTACCTATTCATGAGCCTTATTGATGAGATCCCTCCCTCCTAGGCTTGTGCACTAAGCCTCTCTTAAGGTAATCTCCTTTTATTGCAAGTTGAAAACCTTCAAAGCATATTCACGTAGCCCTTCTTGCTTGTACAGACTCACTGCACTAAGATTTGAGCATTATGCCTTGTATAATGCATGGAGTGTTTCTAGTGGCCCTTTGTAAAATAAAATTACATCATGCAAGGTCTCTTCCCTCTCACAATGCATTAAGCCTCTTCATGGGCAAAGTGACTTGTGTTCTACTACTTACCTTAGTCAAATGTGCAATCGCCTCTTCCAGTGAGCCTTACTGGGCACAGGGCGCACTTCAAGTTGACATATAACCATTTCTAGAGAAAACTATGCTAGAATATGGCACAGGGTGAAGTTTTAGTGAAAAATCAACCATTGTTGAAGAAAAAAGTGCCTCCCCTTAAGTCGACCTCTCAATCATAGTGCATTGTGTAGTTTTAGTTAGCAAGCCTTAACCCCTTGTCCACTAAAATTCCTCACTACACCAAGACTTATCTTGCCTTACCTCCTCAATGCATGGCATAGTTTTAGTGATAAATGGGGTAATCCCTTGTTCACTATCAAGCTCAACTATGTTATCATTGTCTCCTACTCCCTTGAGCATAGCACATGGAACAATGTTAGTCAACAAGCTTATCACCTCTATCTCTTGCACTCGCCCACTGTACTAGACCCTAAAAACCCCCTCCTCTTGGCGCATGTCATATTTCTAATGAGCAATGGTGATCTTCTCAGCCATTGTTGATCTCAACTACATCATCCTCATCAAGCCCTTCCTTCTCAGTCCTTTCACAAGCCTATCATAAGCTGCTTCTTCCATGAGTAAAGTAGGGATAAAATAGATTATTTAAAGACTAATTTTGCCTTGTCATTAGTGATCTTCATTGGTAGGTGTACCACCTCAACGTGGAAAGATGATATGCTCAAGGACTATGTCAAGGCGAATAAACAGAGAAGCACTTGTAGAGAAGAAGCACACAGAAGAATCCCCATGAAGACTTCAAGCAGATCCTGGACCATGATAAAATGAAGACATTTCATGATGACTCAGAAGGTCTCGATGTTGATCCAAGACCCTTTAGAGGGTGAAGATGAAGTGTTGATTAGATATTCCATTAGAAAAACAAGATATATCAGCAAGGAGAGTAGCCTGACATTGTCACATCATCATGAAGCTCCATGTCATCAATGCCAAGTCATGGCTTGTACAAGTGTCAACACAATTTCATATGTGGCAATGTGTCTTTCCACATGATGTGGAATGTAATGATCTAATTGTGTAAAGGAAAATGACAAAATTTAATGTGTGGAAGTCCAAGAGTCACATGTGGAATATGAAGAGTCATATATGGACAAAAGAGCCACTAGGAAAAGTCCAAAAGTGTTATGGAAGTCCAAGAGTCATATGTGGAATATGTAAAGTCACAAGTGGACAAAAGAGTCAAATAGAAGCTCAAAGGTCATTTAGGAGTCCAAGAATCATGAGGGTAACTCAAGAGTCATAGCGGATATGAAAGGTCATTCCTCTTGTTTTAAAGAAAAGCTCATAACTCAAGCAAAGTGGTTTTGGATGCTTAGACTTTAAAGAGCTAACCTTGGCTTCTTCAGCTTGGAATAGGAGAGAATATCATTCTTTTGGAGAAGCAAGAAGTGACTTAATGTTCCACTATTGGAGCTAGTGACTCATCATTGTAACTGTGTACTTGGATCTTTCACTTAATAATTGAAGCTCATTGAGCCAACACATTTTCATGCATGTATCGTGAATGTTGTAAGACTATTCTTTAGATGTTTGCAGTGTATGTTATGTTCATATGTACTAAGAAAATTGAACTACTTCATTGGCTTTGGTACTTATCTTGTTGAATGTGTTTTGTATTTTCTTTAATGATCATTGTGTCTATGTGAACTATTTTGGCTAGATAACTAACTAACCTTTCCTTTCTATCATGTGCCTCTCTTAGGATAGTACTATTACTTTCCTTCTAGAGACTCACTTTTGTCTCCCTTCTCGTGAAGGTCTCCTTTTACACATTGCAATTGGTGTATAATCTCTTATGTTATCCATTCAAACCAAGGAAAACCTTAAGTTACGATGGTCGAGATGATACTCTAGATGGGGCTTCTACTCCAAAAAATGTGAGGTCTAATTGGGACTTCACATCAGGGAAACCACTTGTATGTTGATGGTATCCAACAACATCAACGCTACCGTAGAATATTCTAATGATTAGTTTGTCACAACATATATAATAAAAGTAAGCTTAAAATCTGAAATCTACTCTATGAGGGTTTATTTATCCTTATATTTTTGGATATGTTAATTACTACTTATTGCATATACATGCAAATTATAATTATATAGAAAATAGAGAACAACAAAATAAAACTCACAAACCACAAATAAACACAAAATATAACTTGGGAAACTGTTAAACACACATGGGCAGCCAGAACAATATGAAAGATAAACATGAGAATACATTTTATTAACAACTGATATACATTTATAGTACATTGTTCTGACCGTTGGGTTTCACATCCCAAGGTCTCTTGGACTACTTTGTCTATTCAGCTTCCACACTAACCCATTTAGGATTAGGTGTCCAACATTCCCCCACTTAATCCGAAGGGTTACATATGAGTCCAAGAAGATAGTTGTAATACAAAATGTGCAAAAAATGCATGGCAGCACTAGGCTGAATGTGCTCTATGAAATGTTGGTATAAAGGGCGGTGGTTTAAGGATGGCCACCAACACTGGAACGCTTAGTGCAGTT